>BQNB010100828.1:13980-24615 GCA_026074375.1 Tanacetum coccineum
CAAAACCCTAAAATCGGTTTTGTATATATAAGAAAAGCGTCGTGACGGCATCTTGTTGTAGTCGTGACGCCGTCGCCAAGTGGAATATTCTAGATCCATTTTAAGTCGGCTACGACCTGACGCCGTCGTCAAATCCATGACGCCGTTACCATGAAAATCCTGACGTTGTTGCTTGAAACCTGCGACACTGTCTCTACGCTCTGTATGCACAATTCTTCAAGATAAATGGTGTAGAGTCGTAGTCTTGTTCATTTCTTCTTCAAATGAGCCCAAGTCACGTGTATTTCCTTCAAATGTCACCCAAGTGCTAAAAACATGAAAACAAACGATTAAACACATAATATGGGCATATTTGCATGATTTAGAGGGTTAAATGACCCCAAAATAGTGTATAAAATGACACCTCATCAACCCACATCCACATACAACTTACTGATTATCTCGGCCACCTTAAAGTTCTCTTCGACGGACCTCTAACAGTACATAACCAACATATCCATCCAGTCGTCAGACTGGGCCGCGTCCCTCAACTCCGCTAACCTACTTAACCAAGACATTGTTTATTCTATTTCTTAGCTATTCATACGATCACTAAGCATATGACAACCCTTAAATAGGCAAATTCCCACTATCCTAAACATTGCAGAAAATGCAAGCTGCTAAACATTGTGAATGCCACTAACATGTACTTTACATATGAACCACTATCCTTTACTTTTCAATTGTGCAGCCACAGTGTGCACCTCTTTCCATAGTTTGCACCTCTTTTCAGCATTTGCAAATAATCAGTAATAAAACACATTCAAATAATAAAACACACTTCATAACATAAAAGTTGATTACATAAGTCTTCACAGATAATTCGTTACAATTAACCTACACAAAAGATAGCTATTATATAGCTTTTACCCCTACTTCATTACATAAAAAATAAACACCAAAGCTACAAACATCATGAAAGTTGACTTCTAAAAGCTTGCATTTTTTTAGTTTGTCTCAGATCAACTTATAGGCTAGCAAACTCATCTTGGAGGATGATCAATTGTTCTTGGCTTGTTAACTCAGTAGCAATTTCTTGTATTTGATGTGGATTCAGCTGTTCATACATTCCATACAAATGACCCTATGCCATGAGTTATCAAACTTTGGATCATACCAATTAATTGTTTTACACTTGTTCACACCAGTTTTCAGAATATTAAACATTAGTTAAAAACAGTGTAAATAAAATGACTTAAAAAATGAATACGACAAACATACGTATCTATTGGGGCAAACAAGAAAACGTCTACATGAATTTGTATGAGGCCATGATGTGAGTTTCATCAAGGGGAGCTTACATTTGCACTATGCATGGATTATTTCTTCATAATTAATTGTAGCCATCTTTTGATTTGGGAATGGAAGGTTTTAAGGTTTGACTGGGTGAACTGGGGATCGGGTAAATGAAATGGTATACAGGTTTTAGGGTTCAAGTAATAACATGGGTAGTAGGTACCAATGGGTCGGGTTATAACGGTAACATATAATGAATGGGGTAAATGACATGGATAAGTAGCACTGGACTTAGTATATCAGATTTGGATAAAAATAAATAAATAAAATGACGTAGATAAATAGTCGGTAATATTGGTGACATTGTCACATAACAAACAAGTACGTTGATATAGAGAGGACGAAAAATAGTATGTGTGTCAAATCTACACAAATTCAAAAATATGTGAGTATTTGGACACTCATCCCACCAAACTCTTCTATCTTTTGAATCCCAAACACACAGATCCCCTAATTAAAAACTCACAGAACCTTTAACCCACCTCCTTTTTTCACCCTCAAAACCCTAACCGAATTGCCAGCTTCTCCAACGAACGAACACCTGGTAAGTTTCGAACATTAATTTATTCCTTAATTAGGGTTTATGTCAATTTTTGTGAATTATTTACATGCGTAGGATGAGTTAAATTAGGTGTTGTTTGCGATTTTATATAAAGCTGCCATTTGCTACTTGAAATTAGGGGCTGATTCTTATTTAGGGGCTGTTTTTGTTTCATTTCATGTCTATTATGATTATATTGTAAAAGAAGCTGCCTGCATCATACTACAATTTCGCTTTTATCTATTATGGCAACACCTCCATCTGTAACAACATTTGGGAAATAAATTATACAATTTCATAAACGGGTAAAACGGATGAGGTTTGAACCGTTTCCGACTCTTCCCTGGCCATCCCCAAATGTACACACTTGGTGAGGTTTTAACCCTTGACCTCTTGTGAGGAAACCAATGACCTTACCACTAGACGATTTGGTGGTGGTTTAAAATTATTAGTTACCTATTTGGCAATTATCAAAAATGAATTCGTAATTATAAGTTACCTATTTGGTAAATATCAAAAATGAATTCGTACATCCTCACTATACTGTTGTGTTTTAAAAATAAATAATCCAAACTATACGCAAAACTTTAAGGTTCTGCAACATATATGCCTCCCTGACAATCGAAACACTTGTGAATATCTAGTTTTAGGTTTCGTTTGTTTTTTCAGAGGTTTTATCTCTTCATCTGCAAACCATGTCTGCAGAAGAAGAGGTGCATCTAAGCTCTTCATCTGCAAAGAAGAAGGCAATTTGTTTTTTTTTCTCTTGAGTACTTCTTTCATTTTTGTTTCTTTATCTTTTTACTAGTGTTTTTTACGTTTTCGTCTGTTTTTTCAACGTTTTGTCAGTTATTTTACGTTTTCGTCACTTATTTTGCGTTTTCGTCAGTTTTATACATTTTCGTCAGTTTTTTACGTTTTCATCTATTTTTTTACGTTTACGTCAGTTATTTTACATTTTTGTCAGTTTTATTTTACGTTTTCTTTAGTTTTTTAACGTTTACGTCAGTTTTTTTAAGTTTCCGTCTGGTTTTTTACGTTTTTTTTAATTATTTTACGTTTTTGTCTTTTTTTACGTTCACGTTATTTTTTTACATTTTCGTCAGTTTTTTTTACGTTTTCGTCAGTTTTTTACGTTTTCGTCAGTTATTTTACGTTTTTGTCAGTTTTTTTACCTTTTCTTTAGTTTTTTTATGTTTACGTCATTTTTTTAGGTTTGCGTCAGTTTTTTACGTTTGCGTCGGTTTTTTACGTTTTCGTCTAATTTTTTACGTTTTCGTCTGTTTTTTTACGTTTTCGTCAGTTTTTTACGTTTGCGTCAGTTTTTTTACATTTCCGTCAGTTTTTTACGTTTTGGTCAGTTTTTTTACGTTGTCGTCTGTTTTTTACGTTTTTGTCAGTTTTTTTACGTTTTCGTCAGTTTTTTACGTTTTGGTCAGTTTTTTTACGTTGTCGTCTGTTTTTTACGTTTTTGTCAGTTTTTTTACGTTTTCGTCAGTTTTTTTTACGTTTCTGTCTGTTTTTTACGTTTTCGTTAGATTTATACGTTTTGTCAGTTTTTTATGTTTTCGTCATTTTTTTTACGTTTTCGTCAGTTATTTTACGTTTTTCGTCCCATTTTTACATTTTCGTCTATTTTTTACGTTGTCGTACTTTTACGAACGGAAACTTGAAAAAACGAAGGAAAACGTAAAAAAATGCGAAAACGTAAAAAAATGCGAAAACGTAAAAAAATGGAGGAAAACGTAAAAAGAATGACGCAGACGTAAAAACAAGGGTGAAAAAGTAAAAAAAAAAACGTACGAAAACATAAAAAAACGGACGAAAACATAAAAATAGGCAAAAACATTTAAAAAACAGACGAAAAAGTAAAACAACGGAGGAAAACGTAAAAAACCAGACGAAAACGTAAAATAACTAGACGAAAACGTAAAAAAAGCAGACGAGAACGTAAAAAAACAGACGAAACATAAAAAAACGGACGAAATGTAAAAAAAAGACAAAAACGTAAAATACATAAAAAAAACCTGACGAAAACAAAAAAAAACAGACGATAACGTAAAAAAAACTGACGATAACGTAAAAAACGGACGAAAACGTAAAAAAGCAGACGAAAACGTAAAAAAATTGACGAAAACGTAAAAAAATTGATGAAAACGTAAAAAAACAGAAGAAAACGTAAAAAACTGACGAAAACGTAAAAAAAACTGACGAAAACGTGAAATAACTGACGAAAACGTAAAAAACAGACGAAAACGTAAAAAAATGACGAAAACGTAAAAAAACTGACGAAAACGTAAAAATACTGACGAAAACGTAAAAAAACTGACGAAACATAAAAAAAACTGACAATAACGTAAAATAACTGAAAAAAACGTAAAATAACTGATGAAAACGTAAAAAAAATATTATATATCGTAGAAAAACGGAGAAAAACGTAGAAATCGTAGAAAACGGATTAAAATGGATGAAAACGTAAAAAACGTATAAAAAAGAATAAAGACGGTTGAAAACTTATAAACCCAGAAAAAAGTATGAATTATTTAATTATTGTAGAAAGAATGAGAATAAAGGTAAAAAAGATGAGTAAGAAGTGAAAGTATTTGTCTGAATTTTGAAGAGGTTAAGAAGTGATTTTTAACCACTTATTCTCTTCCAAAAAAACAACAAAAAACCGTCTGAAGACTGCAAGACATAAGTGGTGAAAATAGAGGTTAGGAAGAGTTTTTGCAAAAACAACAAAGCTAGCGTTTTCCTTACTCCGGATGCTGTTTCTCAACAAAAATGATTACATTACAAGAGACGCTTATAGAGCACCAGTTCAGGCACCTTCCCTTTTTCCTGTTTGGTTCTATATTTAGAATGTTTTATATAATTAATTAAACAAGTAATTAATTAAATAACTATTTAAATATAAATCGTGAAGTAAACCATACTTTTCGTATTTAACGTGTGTGCCCTCAATATGCTCACGTATTTCTAACGTATAATTTGCGGAACCGACTACCAAATTCCAACAAAATGTGATCACAAACTTTTTTCATACATTCACCATTTGAACGAATATATGTTTTGCTAAAAGTATATATAAATGATTGAGATTCGGCTAGCTAGCTAGCTCTTTTTTGCTGTGTTGCAGAAGGATAAAAATGGAACAAGTCAAATCATCGAAAGAACTAGGACAAGTTGAACAGTTAACTCGTGCACTTAAAGGTTTGTGTTTTTTCTAGAGATTATATAGAATAGTTCTGATGTTTATCCGTATGAATGAAATGTTGGCTCATATATTAGGGAAGGGCTTAACTGGGGTAGCACAAACGGGTTATTTAGACAAACTGGAACATCAATTATGTTCTGTTCCGGAGAGGTACAAGGTAGGATACTCTACAAAATTTAAATCGTATACAAAGGGCTCTAAAAGTAATATTGATAATTTTTTTTATCAACAGGACTGTTATCTTGTCCATATTTTGAATGAAATATTGACCACTTCATCCATGGTTTTCACTCATACATGTGAAGATGCCCAACGTGTGTCTTTGATGCTCGGGAACCTTGGCGTAAGAGCAATCCCAATTTCAGGTCAAATGGTTCAGGTATTCATATATTCTGATTGACTTGGATTGCAAGTTTCTCTCGGTGATTTGTTGCTTCTACCCTCCATCCCAAATTACAAGTCCATTTCGAAATTTTTGGCTGTCTAAAAATACTTAATTCACTTTCAAATTTCAAACCGGTCAAAAAATTACTTTTATTGGAAAAAATCTTATTGTGAATATAGGTAGTTAGTGGGAATTTTTTAACTTTGATGCATATGGAAAGTGGACTTAATAAAAAAAAAAAAAAATAATTTGAGACAGATTATAATAATTTTCTTTTATGCAATTTTAATTTAGGCGGAAAGGCTTGCTGCAGTGAATATGTTCAAGTCTGGAGATTGTAATATTCTTGTCTGCTCAGATGTCAGATGTTGGTATTAGAGGACTCGATCTTCCATCTGTTGATACTGTCATTAATTATACCATCACACCAATCCCAGAGGTACAAAACTAATTAATTACGGAATTATTATGTAGTTGCTCGTACGGACATGATATGAATAAATTATTAATTTCAGGATTATATTCATCGGGTAGAAAGAAGTGGCCTTTCTATCTTGTTAGTGAATAAATACGAAATTCTGCCGTATTTGGAGATAGAGAGACAACATATCGGTAAGACTAGGTGACTATAAGAGGTAATTTAGCTCATCAATCTTTACCAAAAAAAAGCTAACCACCTTTTAATTCACTGTTAGGAAAAAGGCTGCTCTACTGTGGTGCCCGTCGTGAGGAAGTTATGTCACACCTTTTACTTCAACGTGTGAAAGAGGCCAACCAGTTAGCTCTCAAGGTGTCAACGTACTGCTTTTGAATTGTGTACTGTATAAGTTATTAATTGTATGTGTGGTTTTTCAAATGGGTTAAGCTCCAACATATTTTGCTCTAAAAGGGAGATGGTTCCAAAATGCATCAAATCTCACTTTATTAAAAAGAATTCAAATCCGTTTTTGCATATTAATTACCCATGTTCGTATGACATAGTTATTTTCTACTGTACTTGGTTTATTATTTATTCTTGACAAAAAAAAATTATTGGAAAATCAAGGAAATGGAGGGCAATGACGAATCAAGGAGATGAGGTACATCAAGGAACATGAACAATAATTTTACTGGGTAGAACAAGAAGTCGAAAAAACATTAGATACCTGAATTTTATGTACTCTATTAGATATCACAGTTTTTGCTTTGGTTTTTTTTTGTCGATTTGCGCAGTTTTATTATGTTTATTTAATCTCAAAGATTAATATTCACACTTGTACCTTATTTTTTCATATCTTCTGTTTTGTTGTTGATAGTTTATCATGGTATCTATTTTTGTTATTGTTGTGTAATAACCATTGCAAGAGCCACCTTAAAATACTCGGTTCATGAGTGCCAATTACTTGATTAAGCAATGATTTTTAATGTGATGATTCATCTTGTTTCGTTATACAAGGATGTTAGATCTATGTCAAGGTAGGACATCATTTTCTTTTCTTATACGATTGCATTTTAGGAATTTTAGAGGATTGATAGGAAAACGCATACTATATATCTTCTTGCTTTCCATTCTTCAATAAACTTATATTCCGTAATTACTAGCTAGAAAGATGTTTGAGGTTATGTAGTCAATCGCAAAACATAAAACAACGTTATACAAATTGCAAAAAGAAGCATTACTTAAGGTGGTGTTTAGTTGTGGAAAAAATTTCAATGTTTTTCTGTTTCTAAATTCCTAGAGAAAGAGATGGTTTTTCTTCTCTAGAGAAGAGTTGAGAATTTTGAAAACCTGTTTAGATAAGAGTTGCATTTTTCTTTTTAAAAAATAAAAAGACGATATTTGGATGGATCTATTTTCACTCATTTTTCTTTTCATATTTAATATTTTTTTTCATATTAGTTCTTTGTATACGATTATAAAAACAATAAATAATAAAATACAAATGAAATTAATAAAAACTAACTACAATCATAAGCATATATTAAATTTGTAGTATACTCGAAATTAACATTACCGAACATATATAAATCTCAATTAACATTATGTTTTTGTTAAATTTCTTACGTTTTCGTCCGTTTTTTTACGTTTTCGTCCGATTTCTTATGATTTCGTCCGTTTTTTACGTTTTCGTCCGTTTTTTTACGTTTTCATCAAATTTCTTACATTTTCGCCCGTTTTTTACGTTTTCGTCCGATTTCTTACATTTTCGTCTGTTTTTTACGTTTTCATCTGTTTTTTACGTTTTCGTCCGATTTCTTACGTTTTCGTTTGTTTTTTTACGTTTTCTTCTTTTTTTTACGTTTTCGTCTGTTTTTTTACGTTTTGTCCGATTTCTTACGTTTTCGTCCGATTTCTTACGTTTTTGTCTGTTTTTTACGTTTTCATCCGATTTCGTCCGTTTTTTTACGTTTTCGTCATATTTCTTACGTTTTCGCCCTTTTTTTACGTTTTCGCCCGATTACTTACGTTTTCGTCTTTTTTTTACGTTTCCGTTCAATTTCTTACGTTTTTTGTCTGTTTTTTTACGTTTTCGTCTATTTTTTTATGTTTTCGTCCGATTTCTTACGTTTTTGTCCGTTTTTTTTACGTTTTCCTCTCCGTTTTTATGTTTTCGTCCTGGTATTTAACTTTCGCAGGTTTCTTACGTTTTCGTTCGATGTTTTTAACGTTTGTCGTTCAGATGTTTAACGTTTTCGTCCGTTTTTTACGTTTTCGTCCGATTTCTTACGTTTTCGTCCGTTTTTTACATTTATATCTTTTTTTGTTCGTTTTCGTCTGTTTTCTTAAGAATCATAAACATAAGAAAAACAGAACGAAAACATAAAAATCGGATATACAAAACGTAAGAAATCCGACCGAAAACGTAAAACTGCGAACGAAAACGTAAGAAATCTGAGAAAACGTAAATTACCGGACGGAAACGTAAAAAATCAAAGGAAAACGTAAAAAAACAGACAAAAACATAAGAAATCTGACAAAAACTTAAGAAATCGAACGAAAACGTAAGAAATCAGACGAAAGCGTAAGAAATCGAACGAAAACGTAAAAAAACAGACGAAAACGTAAGAAATCGGACAAAAACGAGCGAAAACGTAAAAAACGGACGAAAAGTTAAGAAAACGGATGAAAACGTAAGAAATAGGACGAAAACGAAAAAAAACGGACGAGAACGTAAGAAATCGGACGAAAACGTAAGAAATCGGACGAAAACGTAAAAAAACAAATGAAAACGTAAAAAATCGGACGAAAACGAAAGAAACAGTCGAAAACATAAAAAACGGACGAAAACGTAAGAAATCGGACGAAAACGTAAGAAATCGGACGAAAACGTAAAAAACGGACGAAAACGTAAGAAATCGGACGAAAACGTTAAAAAACGAAAAAAACCGACGAAAGCGTAAAAAGACTGACGAAACGTATAAAACGTTCAAAAATGTATGAAAACACCATAATTTAATGGGTCGACCTGTCCCAAACCGTTTGACCCATGACCCGTTTGACCCATGACCCATGACCCATTTGACCCATGACTAATGACCCAAACCGACCCAATCTGACCTATTTGCCACCTCTAGATAGGGTTAGAATATTGGTACTCGCGTTTTATTTGGTTTGAGTTATATTTACGTTTTATTTTATTAGGGAAAAAAAGAAATGAATAATAGTAAATTGTGGTTTTCTATTTTTCCATATAAATTTAAAAAATGAGAATTTTTTGTTTTTTGAAAAATATTTGAAAAAAGTGCAACTAAATAAGTTTTCAGTTTTTTCAATCTCAAATGAAAAATTTTCTAGAAAAATGGGATATTTTTCCCCAACTAAACACACCCTAAATTTTGCAAACCATGTAAATTGCCATAATTGTCATAAAGTTCCACCTCATCTTATAAACATCATCATCTATTCAATCTCCGTAACTTATTTTTATTTCCATCTTCAATTGGATGAGCCCATCTCCCTCCATATTTTTAGAACAAAATATAATGTTGTCTTTTGAACTTTCGTAAACAGATGGCAATTGGAACCAGTTTATCTACAAGACCACAATCAAGCTAATGAGTTTATATGAGTTAGATTTTTATTTTTTGGGCCAAAGGGCTGAGTTAAAAGATTAAGGGGGTCTTTATGGTGTCATGGGACCCCAATAGAATCTTGTTTCATAGTTTTCGTAAAATAATTGATTTTTTTTAAATTGATCCGGATCCATGAAATATCATATATGTGTGTTTATACTTCTTGTTTAGTTGCTTAATTAATAGATGAAAAGTAAACTTAAATTTGAATCAAAACCTCTATATTAATGTTCGAAATTTTTTATGCGCCTACTCTTTATAATCTTGATTTCGTCGCTAGAAACATGCTACACGTGTTGAATTGAAACCGGTCAAGTGAGCTAAACCTCATTTTATAAAGTATTTAAATACGTAAAACATCCACAACGGCTTGCGTTATAATTACAACAATATAGTTCTAGTATCTCATACCCTCCTCAGGTGGGATTGGATATGATTGTTGTTGTTGAATATAGTTCTAGTACGTTTAAAGACGACATTCTTATGAAATAAAAAAAAAATTGAGTAAATTTTGTAGGTAAGCATAACTTGTTAATTTTGTTGTTTAGGATGTATGATTTTTTTGGTGCAAAAGGTGAATCTTATATTATTAATCAAACAGTTAATACACAGTATTACAAAGCAATCCTGAAACAAACAACTACATACAACAACAACAAACATAAACTCATATCTGATACAACTATGTAAAGAAACTCAGACAGTGTTCCTTAGACAGAACTGCATACCAATGCAAGCAACTTCAATCCAAACACCAGATAGAAAGAGTCCTTTAATTCACCTTTAAATGCATCATACATCATACTACCTTGACTACATTTCCCAACTTAATGCTCCCATGAAAACACTCAACCCACATCCACAGTGAATTCAGGGAACATAAGCAGGCATCATCAAGAATAGTATAGCCTCCATTCACTATATCTGAGAGGCTCTACCTCACCAGCTACATTTTCCATCACAAAGAATAGGCATCACTGGCAAAGAAACACACACCCTCAAATACATCCAGCCATCCTCCTTGGCAGTGTACAAACTTATACCACTGCCCACCTAGACCCTTTATATCCAATAGCTAGCCCTTCCTTATGGTACATCTTCCAG
>BQNB010100829.1:7905-24615 GCA_026074375.1 Tanacetum coccineum
TTACTTAGAGGCCCTAGACAAAACAATATGTACAGTTTCAACTTAGAAAACATTGTTCCTACTAGAGGTTTAGCTTGTTTGGTTGCAAAGGCCACAGTTGATGAATCTAACAAATGGCATAGGAGGTTGAGTCATGTTAACTTTAAAAACTTAAACAAACTTGTAAAGGGAAACCTTGTAAGAGGTTTACCTTCTAAGAATTTTTAAAATGACCACACCTATGTTGCTTGTCAGAAAGGAAAGCAACATAAGGCCACCTGTAAGGCCAAATTAGTAAGCTCTATTAGTCAGCCCTTACAGCTTTTACATATGGACCTATTTGGACCCATGTCTGTAAGGAACATAAACCATTATCTCTGATGATTTTAGCAGGTTTAGTTGGGTATTCTTTTTAAAAACTAAAGATGAGACTAGTGAAATCCTTAAGGACTTTATAAGACAAATTAAGAACCAATTAAATCAAAAGGTTAAAACTATTCGATGTGATAATGGTACAGAATTCAAGAACAGAGACATTATTGAATTCTGTAGGTCAAAAGGGATCAAGAGGAAATAAAATAATGCCAAAACTCCACAACAAAATGGAGTTGCTAAGAGGAAGAACAGGACCCTAATTGAGGCTGCTAGAACAATGCTACCAGATTCATTTTTACCTAACACTTTTTGGGCTGAAGCAGTTAGTACTGCTTGTTATGTCCTTAATAGGGTATTAGTGACCAAGCCTCAAAACAAGACACCTTATAAACTTGTAACTGGTAAAATACCAATCATAAGCTATATAAGACCTTTTGGGTGCCATGTGACCATCTCGAATACCATTGACCATCTGGGTAAATTTGAAGAAAAGTCTGATGAAGGGTTTTTAGTTGGGTATTCTCTAAATAGCAAGGCTTTTAGGGTATACAATATAGAAACTAAGAGGTTTGAAGAAAACCTGCATATAAACTTTTTAGAAAATAAACCTAATGTTGCAGGGAAATGATCTAATTGGTTGTTTGATCTTGATTATTTAACTAATTTAATGAACTATCAGCCTGTTACTGCAGAGAATAAAGCTAACAAAATTGCAGGTCCAGAAGAAGCTAATAATAGTCCAGGTACACAAGATAATATTGATGCAGAATATTTTGAAATGGAAGCTGAACCTGCCCAAGAATACTTTGTACTGCCATTATGGTCTTCTTATACTTCAATTGTCAAGAGCTCAGAAGGAAAGAATAGAGGTGAAAAGCCTAATGGATACTGGTTCAAAGACAAATGAGGAGCCATTAGATCAGGCAGATCAAGCCTTTTTGGAGGAGCTTAAAAGGCTTAAAAGACAAGAAAAGGAGGCTAATGATGCAGTTGAAACTATTAGAAAGGAGTTTGCTCAAGGTACTGAGGATTTGCTTCTTTAAGCAGGTGCTGCTAGAGCTAGCAGTACTAACTATGTTAATACTACTAGCACACCAGTTAATATTGCTAGTCCTTCAAGAAATGTTAGTGTTGCTCGGCCAACTTATCCTATTCTATCCAACTATGCTAATCAAGATGATTCTCAGATTCTTGGTCCTGAGGATATCTATAAAGTTCCAAGTGATGAGATCTTTACAAGTGCATCTGATGATGATGAGGGTGCAGTGGATGACTTCACAAATTTCAAATCTACTATGAATGTTAGTCCTATTCCCCAATTCTTGGATTCTTGGAGATCCAAACTCAGCAGTTCAGACAAGGAGCAAAGTGAACAAAAGTTTAGGAGCACATGCTTTTGTAAGCTATATTTAAAAGCAGAAAAGAAATAATCACAGGGATTTTTAGCACTGCTTGTTTGCTTGCTTCCTTTCTCAGATTGAACCCAAGAAGATATCTCAAGCTCTTGACGATGAAAGTTGGGTTGATGCTATGTAGGAAGAGCTGATGCAATTCAAGACTCAGAAAGTTTGGATTTTGTTTGACTTGCCTTTTGGGAAGAAGGCAATTAGGACAAAATGGGTTTATAGGAATAAGAAGGATGAAAGAGGTGTTATAGTTAGAAATAAGGCAAGGTTGGTTGCCTAGGGACATAGACAAGAGGAAGGGATAGACTATAATGAGGTTTTTGCTCTTGTGGCTAGGATTGAAGCCATTAGGATCTTTTTGGCCTTTGCTTCTTATATTGGATTCATAGTTTATCATATGGATGTAAAGAGTGCCTTCTTGTATGGCATAATTGATGAGAAGTTTTATGTGTCTCAACCTCTAGGCTTTATAGATCCTAAGTTTCCAAAGAAGGTCTACAACATTGTTAAGGCTCTGTATGGTTTACACCAAGCTCCCAGAGCTTGGTATGCTACTTTATCTACTTTCTTGGTGAAAAGTAGATACAGAGGAGGAACCATAAACAAGATTATGTTTGTAAAGAAGGACAAGAAGGATATCATGCTGGTATAAGTATATGTGGATGATATTATTTTTGGTTCTACAAAGAAGTCTTGGTGTGATAAGTTTAAGGCATTAATGAAGAGCAGGTTCCAGATGAGTTCTATGGGTGAACTCACCTTCTTTCTTAGATTACAGGTCAAGCAGAAAGAAGATGGAATTTTCATAAGTCAGGATAAATATGTTGCAGAGATCCTAAAGAAGTTTTATTTTATGAGTATAAAGACTGCTAGTACTCCAATTGAGACCCAAAAGCCTTTGGTCAAGGATGAAGAAGCTGCTGATGTAGATGTACATCTTTATTGATCCATGATAGGTTCTTTAATGTACTTAACTGCTTCTAGACCTGATATTATGTTTGTAGTCTGTGCTTGTTCTAGGTTTTAGGTCACTCCAAAGACTTCACATCTTCATGCTATGAAAAGGATCTTTAGGTATCTCAAAGGCCAACCTAAATTGGGTCTTTGGTATCCTAAAGAGTTAGCATTTGACCTGGAAGCCTACTCAGATAGTGACTATGCTAGAGCAAATCTTGATAGTAAATCCACAACAAGAGGTTGTCAATTTCTTGACAGGAGACTTATTTCATGGCAGTGCAAGAAGCAGATAATTATGGCTACTTCTACTACAGTGGCAGAGTATGTTGCTGCTGCCAACTGCTGTAGGCAAGTATTGTGGATTCAAAATCAAATGTTAGACTATAGGTTCAATTTTATGAACACAAAGATCTACATTGATAATGAAAGCACAATATGCATAGTAAATAATCCAGTGTTTCACTCCAAAACAAAGCATATTAAGATTAGGTACCACTTCATTAGGGATACTTATGAGAAGAAGCTTATCCAGGTGCTGAAGATTCACACTGATGACAATGTGGCTGATCTTTTAACTAAAGCTTTTGATGTTAGCAGGTTCAATTTCTTGATTGTTAACATTGGAATGCTCAACCTATAGTTGCATTAGTTCAGATGGGTTGTGGATGATATGATGACTATTTGGGGTTCATTATGTTCTTTGGAATAAGGATTAAGGGCTACATATGGTACTTAGTTAGTTAGTACTGCCAGTTTTGGTTAATACTGGTAGGTAAAAAGTTAGTACTGCCAGGCGAAAACTTAGTACTGCCAAGCAAAAGTTTCTACTGCTAAGCCTAGTTAGTGCTGCTGGCAAGTGTTTCAAGATAGTTTTGATGGATTGATGCTTGACATGAATTAGAGATGCTGTTTAGATGACTTTGAAGATTAATTTGGTATCTCAAGGATTTGGTGAGATCATACACTACTGGTGTTTTTGTTTGGTTAACAGTTCTTAACTTTTATTCATGGGTTGTGCATAAATATGGATCCTTATGAATCCTCACATATCTATCTAGTTATTTCTAGTGTGCTTGTGATGAATAGAGGCATATTATTGCATGGTTATTGGAGAACAAATTAATACTGTTAGACTAATATTAGTGCTGCTAGGCAAAAGTTAATATTGCCAGGCTAATATTAGTGCTGCTATGTTATCGTTACTATTGTTTGGAGCATAACAGATTTTCATTAACTAATCATAGCCGTTGAGATATTTCCGCCAACAACTTCGCTTATAAGGGTCTATGAATTGGATACTTCTTGATCTTTCCTTTACAAATACTTTTTATTTAACATAAAGGATCAAGTTTATTCAGTCGGCTAACTTAAACCCTTAAGTAATATCTATCAAATCTCAATTAACTTTGCCAAACCCTAGTATTCTCTCAATCGAACATATCCCAGATCCTACTTACACCTTTCCTCAAACATCTATGGCTGATTTAGAATTTTTCAATCAACACAACATGGTCGCGTGTTTAGAGAAAACAGAAGGGAATACTGAATTTCATGAGATAGTAGACTTCCTTACATCCAGTTTGGTTCATTTTGCACTCACTGTAAGTCCTACTATCTATATTTCTTACATTGAATAGTTTTGGACTACTGCCACTTCCTTAACAGTCAATGATGAGAAGCAAATTCATGCTAGTGTTGATAGCAAGGCAGTAGTAGTAACAGAAGCATCAAAAAGAAATTCTTTTCTTTTTAATGATGTTGATGGTACTACTTGCCTAACAAATGAAGCTATTCTTCAAAACCTTGCATTGATGGGGTATGAGGGTGCACTTAATAAACTCACTTTTCAAAAAGCCCTCTTCTCTCCACAATGGAAGTATCTCATACATACCATCCTTCATTGCTTAAGTTCAAAATCTACAAGCTAGAATGAGTTTTCAACAAATATTGCTTCAGCTATTATATGTTTAGCAACAAATCAAAAGTTTAATTTTTCAAAATTAATTTTTGATGCTATGTTGTGGAACTTGGATAATCCTAAAAAGAAATTTCTTATGTATCCAAGGTTTTTAATGGTGTTTTTGAATGATCAAATTAAGCTTGGTGAACCTTTTAATGATGTTTATATTACACAAGCTCATACTCTAAAGGTTTTCTCAAACATGTCCAGAAAAGGACTAAAATTTTCAGGAACAGTAACACCATTGTTTCCTAGTATGTTGGTGCAAAACCAAGCACATAAGGGTGAAGGTTCAGGAACCCACACTGAACATCAACCAACACCCTCTGTTACTCAACCTAGTGTAAGAGATCAAACCCCATGTTACTGAATCATCTTCTAGACCAGAAAACACCCAAAACTCTAGGAACACCTTAGAGGGCACTGATAGGAGTAGAGGGGATTAGGTTCAGTTACCCAATGATAGACCTCATTCAGGTGGTAACACGTCTGAAAGAGCTGAGGGTGGACTAAACCTACAGGTATTACATAACACTTGTACTTTGTTGTGATAACAGGTTCTTGATCTACAACAATATAAGGATGCCCAGGCTGCAGAGATCCTTCAATTGAAGACTAGAATCAAGAAGCTGGAGAAGAAGTGTAAGCCCAACATCTCACACCACAAAGCATGGTTAAGGAGTGTATCTAGGTAATCTATGAAGAAAAAGTTAGGTAAGAAGGAGTTTGTATCCAAACAGGGGAGGAAAAATGCCAAACCAGGACCAACTTTGGATGACAGTGCCTTTGATGATCTTGATGCTAATTTAGCTCATGGTATGGACTATATGAAAACAGAGGAAGCTATGAATGAGGGGAGGACAAGTTCAAAGACTGAGGAGCTGAACATCACAAATGATACTATGATAATAGAAGAGAAGGGCATTGGTGAAAAAGGAGGAAGTACTGAAGATCTAGTTAGTACTGATGTGCCTAATGATAGTACTGATCCTCCTATACCTACAACAGTCTTTCAAGATGAAGATATTTTTCTTGTTGATGCTCTGGTAATGTTGAGTGACAAGACAAAGCTTAAAGGAGTTGAAATCAAAGAAATGAAAGATACTGATAGACCTGCAAGATCAGTTCTGACTTTGAAGCCACTTCCAACAATTGATCCAAAAGACAAAGGCAAAGAAATTCTTGAGGAAGAACCTGAACCAGTAAATGTAAAGTCAAAGGGTCAAGATGAAGCTCAAATAGCCATGGATGAAGAAGTTACCAGACAGTTACATGAGCAGATACAAGTAACATTGGAAAGAGAAAGAGTTGCTGAAGAGGAAGCTACTAATGCTGCTTTGATTAGAGAGTATGATGAGATTCAGGCAAGAATAAATGCAGATAGTATTATAGCTGCAAGGCTCCAAGAGGAAGAAGGGAAAAGTTTACTGTTGAAAAAAGAGCTAAGTTTCTTCATGACACTATTGCAGCTCAAAGAAAGTTTATTGCAGAACAAAGGGCGGCTGCTATCAGGAACAAACCTCCTACTAAATCACAGTTGAGAACTCAGATGATGACTTACTTAAGGCATGTAGGTGGTTACAAACATGCTCAGTTGCACAGAAAGAATTTTGAAGAAATACAGGTTTTGTATGAAAGACAGAAGAAGTTTGTTCAAGATTTTGTTCCTATTGGTTCTGCTGAGGATAAAAGAAGGATTGAAGAGATGAGTAAGAAGGCAACTGGTAAAGATACTTCAAAGAAGCAGAAGGTTCTCAAAGAACCTGACGGTACTAAGGTGGAAGTTAAGCAAGATGGAGCTGAGGAGAGTACCAGGAAAACACCAAGAGGAAATAAAGAAGTCCCTAAAATACCAGGCAGAAGACTTCAGATGAAAGCAACAAAGAATCTAAATGCAAAAGACAGACTCAAGATCTTGAAGAAGAAGAAGCATCTAAAGACTTTTTCATGAAGCTAGTATCAGAAGAAGAAGGAATAAAAGATATAAGTAAGTCCTGGAGAAGAGGATTTCCAATCATCAACTGAGAATCAAAATTCTTTCATCTTGATAGACGGGAATATATTGCATCTACTACAGTAACTTTAGAATTGAATAAACGTCAAAAGGATTAAAACCTTTTCTAATATGGTGAAAATGTTGATAGGCTAATCTTGATTAATAAAGTAACCAGTGTTGATGCAGAGGTTTGAATCAACTACTCCAGAAGGTGTTGATCTAGTTCTTTGGGGAGATTTAAGAACAATGTTTGATGCAAATACAGAAGATGAACTCTGGCAGAATCAAGAAAGATGGAAACCTAAGTAGCTGGGAATTTCTATATAATTGTGGAGTTCATACCTTGCCACTGGAAGATGGTATGGAGATTCATATGCGTTAGAAAGAAAAATATCCACTCACAAAAAAACACTAGAGAGGATAAGACTTTTAAAGTTGAAAGCTGAGACTAGCAAGGAAAGTGCTTATAAATCCTGCTTATATTCATTCAAAAGCATATTGATGAATTTGGAAGCTATGATGGAAGTAAGAAGGACCTTTAAGTGTTGGTTTTATCACGATACAACAAATGGTCATCAGTTCACCATGTCTAACAGACATCAAGAACTGGCTAGTCTAGAGCAAACGACTTCTGGTAAAGACTTCTCAAATCTGTTAATGACTGATAGTTTGCCAAAAACTATATGGTTCTCAACTCACCATGCTTCACACTAAAGAGTTGGCTAGTCCAAAGCAAACGGCTCTTGGTAAAGACTTCTCAAACTCGTTGATGGCTAATAGTTTGCCCAAACTTATATGGTTATTAATGCACCATGTTATTGCAATGAAGCATTGGCTATTCCAGAGCAAACGGCCACTAGTAAAGAAACATCAAATCCATTTATGGCTGGTAGTTTGCCAAAAACTGCAAGGCCAACTTAGTTGGTGTTGCTGAGTTGCTAAGATGATGTGCTGCTGACAAAGACTCATTGTTGAAGACTGTTAAAGATGACAAAGTAACAAATGAGTTCAAGTTCATCAAAGAGCAGATTAGATAACAATGAAGTGTTTGGATACATCCTCCAAGTGATCAAGAAGCTTAAACTGAAGAAACATGAAGGTTAACAAGTGAACATCATGTTTAGGGGAGGATTGTTAGGAATTATGTTTTCCTAACTTAGTACTGTTAGTAGTAAGTTGGTACTGCTAGCATATGTAAGTTAGTAATGCTTATGAGATATGCATGAGTTATATTAGGAATAGATATGCATGATCACTTAACGCGTTTTGTAAGCCCATTAGGGTTTCCTTGATGTATAAAAGGAACCCTACGGCAGTAGTTAGAAAGGGTTCCCACAAATATTCATAGTTAGTATTCTGTAACTTAGCAGATTAATAGTAATCAAATTTCTGTTTTATTCATTGTTCTTCTTAGCAATATAAGTTAGTTTCCGCATAACTTATATTGTTCATAGTCATTGTTTCTCTTGTAGTTAGTTTGGATATATCCAGATTAGCTACCACCCTTAACAGGCTAGAAAGATCTTATCAGACTGGGATCTACAATTATCCATCTATTAAATTAGATGCAGTTTTCCTCAGTGTAATTTTCATCTATTAAATTAGATGCAACCAGTTTCACGAGAATATTTTTGTTTTATTCCATCCATAATGTAACGTAACTTACATTACAAAAGTAAACGAGCTCACGCAACCTACCAATGCCAATTTCATCAACATTTATAGCAAGTAAATGTTATAATATGTCAAGCAATATGTTTTAAACTCCATTTTACCATACGTTATCTATTTAACATACTTTCCATAACTTATATCAAAACAGATTTATACGTTAAACGTTTATATCAAAACCTCGATAACATGTAATGTTTCCATTCAAATTAAATGTACAAGCTTTCAAGGCATGTGTATAAGTATACAATGTATAACTTTTGAATACATTTTCCCTCCTAAACCAATGTACAACCCTTTTAAGGCCGAAGTATAAGTTGACAAAGCACGAATTCAAACTAGCTCATTTCCCTCCATTTTCTTAAGGATTTCATACCACCACTTAAGCATAAGTTACAAGCTTCTATGCATTACATTTGAACACGTTTACCCTCCACAACTCCACACCACACTCGTCCTAAATCCAAAACCCTAACCCGAAACCCTAATGGACTCGTAACCCCCTAAACTAGTTCGACCTAGTTCAAACCAAGCAACCACCCTTTTTACATGATTCACCACCTTGCCTACTACCTTGCTAAGCACCTCCATCACCTCCTTGTAAGCTACTAGCACCCTTGGACTCCAAGAAACCCCCTTGTCACCACCTTGGCAAACCAAACCCCTTCCTACCATCCTACACCTCTCTATGCTACTTACTAGCTTATGTTAGTCACCCTAGCTATCCCTTGGCTACCAATCCTTCCATACTTGGCCACTACTCTACTCAACTTGGCCTCAACTCTAAGTTTGAGCCCTATATATAGCTGAACACACACACTCTTTCACAACACACAAAATTATTAAAAGTTTCACTTGTTCTTGATCTAGTTCGAGCCAAGGAAGGAAAGGAAAGGGTTTAAGCTAAGAAAGAAGCCAAGGATTAAGAAAGATAGGTCCTTGATTCATCTACTAAAGTTTTTGGGTTATATTTTCTCATTTTGACCCATTTCAGCCATTCGTGTACTAGTAATCCTATTCACTCATTCAATAAGCTCCTTATATGTTTTAGATCATGTACAAGCTTTGATTAAGCCACTTATATAAGCCTTGAACCATAAAAACCATTTGTTTGGTTTTCCTAAACCAAACCGTACTCTAAAACCCTAAAACCCTAATTTTGAAACCCTAATAAGCCCATTTTGAAACCCTAATCTATTCGAAACCCTAAATAAGCTAGCTTGAGCTTATTCTTATCCAATTTAAGCTCCCATGTACTTTTTATATCACTTAGAATAAAGCCTTAAAACCCTAATCAACATGCTTGGTATTTCCTAAACCAAACCGCCATTAAAAACCCTAAAAAGCCTTTTTCGTAAGCCTTAATAGCTAAAAACTCATAAGCTGATTTTATAAGCTATTCTAATAAGCTAACTTATCACTTTTATAATCATTAAAACTAATCCTAAAAGCCCTAACCCATCGGGTTATTGTTTCTAAACCAAACGTGTCCATTTTGGATTTTTAAGCTTTCATAAGTTACAAGCTCGTAAAACTTACTTATTTTAGCTTATAGTAATAAGCTATAAGCTCTAAGCTGAAAAATTGATTTCAAGATTAAAAATACAAATATTATGGATTATGGACTAGAAACGCAAATCATTTTATGCATGAGGGGTATATATTGTAACTTTTGAAATTATTAAACTTTCAGGCCAAAAGTGTAATTATCCTAAAGTTAAAACCACAAGGGCCTGTTTTGCCATATTTCTAAGTTAAGGGTTAAATGTTTAAAATATAATTAAAGGGTTAAAAGTGTAAATTAATATATACCAAGGGTATATATTGTTATTTTCATATTCTCAAGGATATAAAAGGTAATTTTTTATATTAATTATAAAAATATATTTAAATATTATAAGACTCGATTTTATTAAAGCCCGACACATTTGTCGTTATCATTCGTCGATCGAAACACTATAAAATAATTATGTTATGTATTTAACATAATTTATCATCTACTAGCTTTTGAAGAAACTTAAAAAAAGATAAAATCTTATCAATTAAACTATAACGATCACGTTACTAGGGAGTTTCATGTGAGGGGATTTTATTTGGGTAGACGTTTTGATGAGTTGCTGGATTTACGATTTAAAGTGTCTGACAAGTTCGAAACTACACCTTTTAATATATATAAATATAATATACTATAAATATATAATATAAATATATATAAGGGTAATCTCAAAGTTATCAATGATAAATATTCCAAGAGGCTTTTTGAAAGATTTTTACTTTTATCCAAAGCAAAAACCCTAAAAATACA
Source organism: Tanacetum coccineum (assembly GCA_026074375.1). Classification (NCBI taxonomy): domain Eukaryota; kingdom Viridiplantae; phylum Streptophyta; class Magnoliopsida; order Asterales; family Asteraceae; genus Tanacetum; species Tanacetum coccineum. The sequence continues at coordinate 18,555 of BQNB010100829.1, forward strand.
TCCCGGGTCGTGTCCCGACGAGGCGTGAATTTAAAAATCGAGAATCAATTTGTGGAACAATGCTTAAATAATCACAAATTGGATTGGTTTTCTATTCTACAAACAAAATGAAAAGACAAGTAAAGGAAACCCTAAAACGAAAGCAATTTAAGTTAAAACACGAAAAACGATAACAGGGTCAAAACCCGTTCTTTAAAAAAACAAATTTTAAAAATTTAACCCTACAACTTCAAATTTAATTTTAAAATGACCTAAATGAAAAAAGAAATTTTTTTTGAAAAAGAATTATATTTTTTTGACTTTTTAATAATTTTTTATGAATTAAAAACTGTTTTACTCTAAATTAAATATTAAAAATACTAATCTAAATCATAAAAATCTAAAAAAAATCAGGAAAAGTGCATTGAACAGTGTTGGTTCTATGAAAAATAAAAGGGCTTAACAACTTACGAAATAAAGCTAGAATAAGCCAAAGAAGGTTGATAATGCATATTGGGCAAATAAGGCTAAAATAGTTAATTGTGCAAACTCTACCAGATGGCCCTACTGGTGCCGCTGGTATAGAGTGTGTGTGTTAAGGCGTGGTTGAGAAGGTAGAGGTCTGGGGTTCGAGCCTAGCTCACCCCAGACTTCCCCTTTCCCAAGTTTTTATTTTTAAACATTTTTTTTTGAAAAATTTTTATAACTTAAAAATAAGCAAATTTAAAAAAGGGAACTTTTTTATAAACTTAAAAATAAGCTGGAAAAGCTATATGAAGATGACAAAAAAAAAAAAATCAAATTATTGTGGGTTTATTTAACTATGGACTAAAACTAAGACTTGTAGCTATTTTAAAAACTAATAAGCTAATGAAAAAAGACAAATAAGCAAAACAGTCTATCACTTAGTACCTAATGAGCAAATATAACAAAAATTAAGCAATCTTACCAAGTCAATAAGCTCTGAAACGCAATGAGCTTTTGCTCAAAACTAAACCAAGACAGCCCAAAAGGTAACTTTTCTTAGCTTAATTTTAAGCTAGAAAAGGGATCCTATATGGGTAGTGGCTTATACCATTGAAAAGCTTGTCTTATAAGCTACAAGAATCAACAAACAAAAAGCATTTTGAAAATAAACTGAGCTGAGAAAAAGCTAAATGAAAAGGTTGTTTTGACTAAGTATGAGCTGAGTTTTTCAAACTTTAAAAAAGACAAAATGGCTTTTTCAGCCCTATTTTTAAGCTAGAAAAATAAGTTCAAAGTAAATCGTTAAGCTAAACAGATGAGAAAAATTAAAATACATACTATAAACTACTTATTCTATGAAAATTAGACTTTAAAATAAATACTAACTAACTTAAAATTAAGATCAAAAAGTGGCTTTTGAGCCTTAAACTGTTATGACAGATTTTGCACTAAATCCACAATGGCAATTGCATACTTAAAACAAACCTATTCTACTGCATTTATAGACTCAAACAAGCATGAAAATGGTACTAACAAGCACATAGACAAGATCTAACTAAATAAGCTGATATGACAATCTAAAAATTCACAAATTTAAACCTTGCATACTCAAAACCTTAAACTTAAGATTTAGATTTTAAAAACTTGATTAAACTAACTTATACACTAAATTTGAGCTAAGGAAAACTGAACTAAGAACTAAACACAAATTTGAACCTATTTTGACCCATTTTGAACCTTGACCCAAACAACCTCCTAATTATAAATTCCATTTTGAACTGATTTAAAACTGAAATAACTTAGATAGTGAAAATAGATAACCAACTAAACAATGTTAAGGCAATATTAAGCAATAAAAACACAGAAATGGGCACTTAAAAATAAGCAAATTTTAAGAAAGTACTTAAACAACAATTGGACAGTTTTGTTGAAAGACTTTTACAAAAGATTTCTAAACTACAAGACAGCATAAATAAGCAACAAATAATAATAATAAGCATAAATAAGCACAAATGAGCAGTAAATAAGCAATTCAACAGTAAATAAGCAAAAAAAATGAAAAGTGAGCTTACAAATCCCTTTGCACAAAGAAGGGGGATAAAGCTCTTAGGAGCTAGTCAACAAGCTCCAGCTTGTTTAGAACAAGCTGGTAAATGCATAAGCCCATCCACATTTGGCTTATCATCCAAAACAATAAGCTGAGGTATAATTTAGGGTGAAATTCAATGAAACAGTTGCACTTTAAACTTATAAAAAATTTTGCAGGTTTAAAAGGCTTTTAAGAGCTTGTAAAAACAGGTTTGAAAACAGAATAAGCTTAAATGTATAAAGGATTTAAAGAACAGATTTGCAATAATATAAAAACTTAAAATTTCATTAACTTAAAAAAAAGAGTACAAGGCTTTTAAATTTAAAAGTACATTAAGTAAATAAACTGAAAATTAATTAAAAGACAAGTTTTAAACTACTCCTACTTCTATTTTACACTACTTCTCCATTACACGGTTACAACTGTTGACATTAGGTCCTTTTTATAGTCTTAAAATGAAAAACAGCCCTTTGTCTTATGCTTGTTGTGTTTCTTCTGTGATGAGATTCAAAACCATCATCCAGGCCATCCAATTATCTTGTTCACCAAGCCAATCAATCTGAGCCATCCAATTTTTGTCCTTGCCCTTTGTCAAATGGGAGAGCAGAGGATCTCCAAGGTGGATTTGGAGGTTTGTGGTGTGTGGGGTAACTGGGTAAATCATGTGGGTATAGGGTAGAAGATATAGGAATAGTAAAAAGGGCAGGAAATGATTGTTTTCTGTTTTGGGGAAGATATACAGTAACAAGCGGGTTATGGGTTTTGGTTTGAAAATTAGCAGCTTTGGCCCCTGAGGTTGTGTGTTGTTGTTGCATGGTTAGTCCTTTTTTACTGACACAGTTAGTCCTTAAGGACTAACTATGCAAAAAGGGGTAAAGGGAGTTGGGCTAATGGCTGTTAAGTTTGATTGGGCCTAGGTTAAAACTGTTTGGGCCGATTTATGTTTCATGGTTTGAAATTAGGGCTTTTTTTATTTTGGCCTTATTAAATGAGTATATAAATACTATTGGGTTGACCCGGCTCAATAAGTGGGCTACAGGTTGGCCCAATAAGATATTTATATCTCGCGGCCTTCGTTTTCGCGCTCTATCCAAATCCGTGCTCGTTTTGTTCGTTTTTGCTTGATTTTGTGTCCTTTTCTTTGATATCCGTTACCTGCACATTATAAATGCAAAACACACAAATACAACGTATTTTTGGTATGTTTTTGGTCTTTTAAGCCCGTTTTAATGGATAAATGGTGTGTGTAATTAAGTACATACCAAAATCCCTCATACTAAACTATTGCCTTGTCCTCACGCAATGCCATAAGTAAACACTTTAGAAAACCAAGAATCTCAATCCCCCTTGATTAATTACCTCGAAAAGTAGCTTAGTGTTCATCAAGGGGAATTAAAGAATTAATAGTTTTGAAAAGCCTCGTTTTGACCATTTTTGAATATATACTTATTTCCACACATGTTTTTATACTTTATCATTTTTCCTTAATTTTTGTATTTCTTTTAAGCAACTAACTAACATGTTTGACTTTTGTTATTTCATAACTTTAAGGGTCATAGAACAAGACGCGCCTATAGAATAATCTATAAATATCCAAAGGATAAATTCATCGTCCCTGATTTTTCACTTGTCCCAAACCAGGCTTAAAAACGTAAATCACGTTAGAATATAAAGTTTAAGATGCTAACACTACTCTATTGTAACTTGTGAACTTTTCACTCCTGACAATTATTATATATTAGGTGAATGTGCCATTTCAAATTTCAACCAAGGATCAACGTTTTACAAAATTTCTATGCTTCACGTTCCACCCGAGAATAATGAGTTTGAAGGCGAGATCATCCCATGTAGCGACTTTCGTCTTCGGCATAACACCCACCTTGCGTCTAGTGATCCAGGCATTTTGACACCCCACAGAGACTAGTATCGAGACTCGCGGACCTTCGATTTCAAAAACTCTTAGGTTTCCCGTATATACAAAAAATCACAACTTAAAATGTAATAGTCTTAGTTCAAAAGCATATTTAAATTTAATGAAAAAGAGATTTTCCTTATATTTTATTAATTTTACGTTTACTACACTTAATATAATTACACACCATTAAACTAAGGGAAATCCTGACCATGTTATAGAAGGTTTCAACATCGGTTGTGAGCCGGCAAGATGCAGCAAACTTTTATCAGTCTCAGATAATTACTATGTGCCTTATTTAGAATACTGCAACATCGGTTGTGAGCTGGCAAGATGCAGTAAAATTTTATTAGTCCACAGTTTTTATTATTATTATCTCATTTTTTTATTTAAGCTTTAATGAATTTTTCTTGCATTAGGGGTATTTTGGTAATTTTACACTTATTGAGATTTTTAGGTTTTACAAAAATTGTTATTGACTACATTTCAAAAATTATTGATTTAAGTTTATTTTTCAAAAATAGCACGTATTATTAGTCCGGTTTAAGAGATAATGGGAGAAAAAGCCACAAATTACACTTATGAGATCTTAAGATTTCCAAATAATCCTTGTTTAGCATCTAACTCATAATTAACTCTATCATTTCTCGTTCTTCGCAAATTTAAAATCTTTAATAAAAAGATCCGCGAATGCTTAGTCTAAAAGTTAAGGAACAAGCTAGAGCTCAGCACGCTCGATCGAGTCAAAATTTATTCTTATTCTACCCAGCAGGAAAGTTAAAATTATGACAAAACACTTATTTTGTTTTTGAAATTTTTGAAATTTTTTCATTTTTTTAGTATTTTGGTGGTAAAAACGAGATTACGTGAAAACAATGGCTGCAGGCACAATCAAATCGATAGATCCCCCTATGCTAGAACTAAACATTGTCCTTAATGTTTTAAGAAGAGTCTCTACGTAAATCCTAAGGCCGTTTATTAAGTATGCTCAAAGATAAACGTTAGTCGATAAAATTTGGATATTGGATTCCCATAATGAAGCTGAGGATTGAAGCTTGAGTGAACGAAGGACACAAACCATGAGCACGAGAGACTTCCACATCCGGGGTAATCCTGGACATACAACAAAAACCACAAAACACAGAAAAGGAAGAGGCGAGCCTCCTCACAACACACTTATTCATTACTACTATTATATTAGGATAAGCATGGGTTGCCACCCACGAAGCGCTTATTTTTGTTAACCGAGTCTTGAGCCTGACTCGATCCCCCATACTTGAGTTGGTCAAGGAGGATAGAAATGGAGAAACGGAACATCCAAGATAGGAATGTTCTCTCCATGAATCAACATCGGGCTTTTGTGAAGAAAAAGCTTGGAAGCTTTAAAGCCCCGATGTGATGAAGAAGGAGGAGATTTCTCCTTTGAAGCAAGAACACCGTGATTGAAAGCTTTGTCTTCATTTTCGGATGAAAATGGAAGTAAAGTATCAATCACGGGGGAATGAGTAGCAAGAAATCTCGTGGATTCGACTTCAATGCATATCCCCGGATCGTAAATCTTGTTTCTATCTCCGGAAGGGGAAGAAACATCAAGATCGGATCCGAGATCATTATGAGAAGGAATGAAGTCGAAATCCATATGAAGGGTAGGATGGGTGGGCAAAATGTTAGGCACATCAACGAGGATGTCTTCCACCACATCAATGGTTGAATCTCCTGAATTGAGATAATCAACATGAAATGATTTGAACTCGGGAAGGGAGGTAGAATTATCGTCACCTTCCGAGTTGTAATCATCACTCTCAATACCCGGTGGTATTGAGTCATCCGGACCGGGAAATATATTGATCTCTTCCCTAAGAGAGTCACTGTCCTCAACGAGGATAGGAAATGTGGGAAGAGACTCGATGATCGTATTTGGATTAGCTTGAAAATATTCCGGCGGACGGGGAGATGAATTATCGTATAGCAATATAACAACCTAAGAATTTTCATCAACCTATTTTACTATGATCACAATTGTACGGCGAAATTTTTCGCTTTATTACATTACTTGCATTGTCAATATCTCATTAAGCAAGGTAACTTACATAACTAAAGTAGACAAGCTCACG
>BQNB010100830.1:0-24615 GCA_026074375.1 Tanacetum coccineum
CCCCAAAACCACATCCCACAAGGACTTGTGATGCAATTGCTTGTATAACTCTCAGGGGGTTAACCTGCCAAACCCTCATACTTATACCACACAAGGACGATTCATGCAATATGCTACAACACTTTCAGGGGGTGAAAGTGTCAAAACCCCAAAGTTCAAACCAATAACAGTATCCTCAACCCTTTTCCCGCCATTGATGTATTCTCCCCATATACCAGTTTTTACCCTGTGTTTTCTCCTTATACCCTGCAACTATTAACCACAAGGGATTAACCCTTAATCCCAGTCACAAATCCCAATTGCCAAGCTGGCAATCTTCACCAATTTTCAAGATTATGGCAATTTCGATGGCTGAGATCAAACAAAAAAAAGCACAAGTGATTTTTAAAGGGCTGGGATTTGCTTTTGAAGACCTTATGGATCACTCTCTCAAAAGAAAAACAACCTCAGTTTCTCCTCACAAAGAAAGCACACAAGAAGACATAGAAGTAGACCTAGATAATTAGTATAAATAGGCATCTCATGTAAGCCTTAGGGCATTCAGTTTTTTACTTTAGCAGCTTATGTAGTTAAGTTATTTTTATCTTTTAAAATTGTACTCCTTTTAACAATTAATAAAGTGTTGAAGTTTTTGAGAATTTATATCCGTTTTAAGTCTTCCTTGTCAAAGTGCTTAAATTACCTTCATATGTGTCAAAAAGCTCTTAAAACAGCTTATTAATAAGCTATGATCACCAAAACAAGTTAATGAGCTTAAAGTAAAATCTGGAACTTGTACTTAAAAATCACTCAAAATACCAAATCTTGTTACTTTGGATGATAAGCCAGAATTGGATGGGCTTATGGTCTAATACCACTTATTATTATTCTAATAAGCGGGAGCTTTGTAGATTAACTTTCATAAACTATAATTACCCATGGTTTAGAGCATAGGGATAGGTAAGTTCTTATTTTTCACTTTATAGCTTATTTTTTTGCATTTGCTTATTTACAGCTTATATGCTTTAATTTCATTTGGGTATGCCTTAGTGTATGCTTAATGTTGTTATTTAATGCTTAAAAATCAGGTCTTATAGTTTTAAATTCCATTGTGCAAGTTTTCATAACTTTCTGCCCTTTTTAGCTATTTTCTGTGATTTTCATTTCTAGCTTATTTCAGTGCTTATTTCTTGTTACTTTTTGCTTATTTATTACCTTTATGCTTATTTAGCTTGCTGTTTTCAATTTTCATGGCTTAATTCACTTTAAATTAGCTTAAAAAGCCTTTTTCAGAATTTAAGGGGGTGTTTGGGTTAACAATAAAAACGGGTCAAAATGGTTTTGTATGGGTTGTGGTCACAAAGTTAGCTCAAGCTTATTCAAGCCTGTTTTTCAAAATCTTTAAGCTCAAAATTGTTTTTCAAAGTTTTTTTAGCCATTGTTGAAACTGTGGTTTTTAAAAAAAAAAGCTACAAGAGCTTATTTCATAAGCTCTTGTAATTGTGAGTTGTGGTTTTAAAAAGTTGTGTTTTTGTGTGATTAAAACAAGCTGTTAAAGACCCTTTGGTCATTTGACTTGTTGAGTCAAAACCACTAAAATTCAAAGTGTGAACATTATAAAAAGCAAAAAGTCCCTTTTTCAAGAGTAAAAATCAGCAGGTTTATGAGTGTTTTAGGTTCTTAAAATTAGTGCACAAGTCCATTTCCTAGTGCTCTAGATCTGTTTCAACTTTTCTTTTTCATTTAAGCTTATTTGACAGCTTAAAATAAGCTGTCAAATTAAGCCCTTGTTTTAGCATTAATTCTCCCCTGGTGCTAGGGGGTGAACTTTAAGCCCACCCATCTAGCTTATTAGTTCACCTGAGCATGAGTTATTGGCTTTTCTAAAAAGCCAATAAGCTCTTTGTTAAGTTCCTTCAATTTCAGTCCTTAAAAAGCCCCTTTGATAGCTTATTTTTAAGCTCAAAGTACCCCCTTTGACTGTTTTTGCTTAGGCATAGTATAAGGACTGCTTATTTTCCTTCTTGGCTTATTGAGCTTATTTAATGAGCTTATTTGATTCCTAGTAGCTTATTTGGTTAGATTGTTAAGCTGTGTTTGCTTATTTGCCATTGCTTGCTTATATTTTGGTGTAAACTGTCCAATAGTTAAGCCCTTTTGCTTTTAGCTTTGTTTTAAGTTGTTTGCAACTAAACCCTTTTTTTGAGCTTATTTAGTTGTCATAATTTACCTTTTTAGTGTTTATTTAAGATGGTAGGATAATGCCTTTTAGCTTATCAGTTTAAGTTTTAGCTTAAGCTTCCAAAAAGTCCAAAAGACTTAGCCATTTTTTTTGTCCTTTAAGCTAGTTTAAGCTTCTGTCACTTTCAAAGCTCATTTTCAGCTTATTCTTAGCTTTTTAAAAAAAGTTGTAGTTTTAAAAAGTGTTAAGCTCAAGGAGCTTAACAACTTTGGTTCACAAAGTTTTTCAAAAAAAAAAGGGAAGACAAGGGGTGACCCGGGTGAGCAAGACTCGAACCCGGGCCTCTACCCTCGATACATCCCTTTTTATACACCACACTTACCGCTGCGCCCTTGGGACTTTTTCATTAAAGTCCCAAGTGGTTATTTATTTAACCACGTTTTCACCCTTATAAGCCATAAGCTGTTCTAGCTTATTTTCGGGCTTATTTATAAGCCAATTTTTGGTTTCTTATTTTTCGTAGGTTAGTTATAGTGTTAAGTATATTAGGTAATTTTTTCAGAATTTTTAAAAGTCGTTTAGTATTTTTTATAATTTAATTTAGTTAAAAGTTTAAAAAATTCAAAAATAAAAAAAAGATTTCTTTTTTAGAAAATTTTCTTTAGTCATATAGTTCGTAGGAAAAATACAAAAATTTTCGTAGGGTCGTTTTTGTAACTTTTTGATTTTTAAAGAACGGGGCTCGGGTGCGGTTTTTGTCTTGACTCGTTTTTGGGTCAAACGACCTCCGTTTTTAGTCTAGTCTTTTTCATTCTTCGTTATTAGTCCCCTAGAGTAGTTTAGAAGTGAAAATTTCTCCGTAGGGTTAATTTTGAAGTTTTTAGGTTTTTGACCCTTTGTTCGGGATTCGTGCTCTCGTTTTCTAGCTTAATTTCATAATTTTTAGGTTTTTCTTAAACGTTTTTGTTTGTTATTGTTTAATTTAACTTTCCACACTCTCAAATCATTTCTCTCTTTCAAACTCCAATCTTCCGACTGTATCGATTTTCCAGCACAGCCTCGTTGGGGATTAACGACCCGGGAAAATTCTATACTACTTCTCGGTTTTATTGATTTTGTTTCTAGACTATTCTTACTATATATATTTTATATTTTATTATATATTATATATATTTTAAGGTGTGGTTTGGCACCAATCAACCTCCCTTAGGGGGAGATTGTTAGATATTAGAAAAAGACTCGGTCATCCCGTCTATTTTACTGTTTACTATAGCTCGTAGTTTAATAGTTAATAGTATGATTTTCGGTATTAAGCCGGGTACTAATACCAGGTATATTGTAAGAACTATATAAGCCTCTTCCAACTTTGGAAGAGGTAAGCTAGTCATTTACTCTTTTCTTATAAAACACATTTTCTCTCACTAGAAAAACTCTCTCATGTGTTTCTCTCTCTAGAAACTAGCCAAGTCTAAGAATCGACCCCGTGTTATGATATATGATATACCACAGCTTCCAGGCAAGGCGGAAGTGTGTCCCTTTTATGTTTTTCTGGCAATTCAAGGATTAAATATTGGAGGCTATGACGAATTTCAATATGTTATCTGAGCCTATTGAAGAGAAGGGCCATTGTAACGGGTCGAGCTTATTAAGCTTGCCTTTGTGCTTATAATACATTTATGCTCTGCGTGCACCAAAATCAGTTGGCATTATGTTTTTTTTCATTCACATAGGCAAAAAAGTCATTAAGGGCTCCATTTAGAGTATGTGATGATTTTGAATAGGTTAGCCTAAAGTCATTGACATTCGTCCTAAATTAATATGCTTCTGATTTTGGAATACATATAAACTACGGTTGTTAGCCGTACGTAAGTTGTGTATCAATTTACGGTAGCTCTGGAATGATCGAGCTAATCGGCTCGGTGGAATGAACTGATATAATATACATATATACAGGATGGATCAAACCGGGAGCCCAAACGAAACACTAGCACCCAGTGTATTGAAACATCATTGTTTTAGCCGCTGAATGAGTCTTAATATAATATAATGTTGCAGGCGATGATGATTAATTTTCTGTTTAGTACGCGTGGTTTACCGAGCCCTGTATCTTGGCTAGGCAGTCACACCAAGTGTGTAATTGCAGTCATGTCAGGTGTTTGGTCACACTTCAGTACTCATTAATCTGAGCCTCATTTGTTATTATTATACATACTCATTCATGGGTCAAGACAATGTTGTTTAACGTTTAACAGCTACCGCTTTTGCATCTTTCCTACAGCATTCATTAACCCTTAACGAAGAGGCCACGAACAGGTATTCTGATTCAGTATTTCATTTCTGAAAGTTAGAAATAATAAAGTGAATGGCTAAAACTTATATCTATATTACCAGTCCTATTATTTAAGCCGATTTAAATCGTTTGTAACAGCTGATAAGCACGAGATTTTTTTCTCTCTTAGAAAGTTGGATGGTTTCTGATGTTAGTGTTATGTGCAGGGTCGATTCGAGATTTGGGTGCTCTCGGATTACGTGATTAGCCAATATATTTGCACTCAAAGTAATTTCATACTCATTTTTCTTACACTTTTCTATAAACTTATAATTATTACTTATTATATGGGAATATGTTGGCAGTATATGTGGAACCTCATTACTCCAAAAAGTTCGAAGTAAGTGTTACATTTTGTTCCTTTCGTGTCCTGTTAGCTCATGTGTATTGATATTTGTATTTCCTTTTGTATCGGGTGCCATTTATTGCTATGTATATGAAAAAGGAATGCCAAAGCCTGTTTAAGGATCAAGAACATGGTGACATGGAGAATCTATATGATTTTGACCAAAAACCCACTCTGATGTGGCACAAGGTAAATGAGAATCATTTTAGTTTTATTGTGTTACCGATACACGTGGGGAATCTAACATTGCTCGATCTGGAGTTATGTTTTACTTCTTTCAGACGGGTAAAATAAAAGAAATGTGTAAAAGGTAACAAGTTAAATGGGTCGAACAAGCAAAAGTCACTCACAATATTCTTTTAATGTATAAAACGCTCTCCAATCATATCATAAGAAAAATAGACTATATGAAATACAGGAGTGGTTTGATGTAATGTACTTAACTTACTATTGCCGTGCAAGTAAGGGCAGAGCGAGTGAGGAACGGGATATGAATAGGAACCAGACAACTCAGTCTCTTGCAGTCAAAAAGGTAACCATTACACCTGCTTTTAATAACTTTGCATTCTGACCATAATTGTGATCAACCAAAAAGTTGTACCAACAAAAAAACAACTGCACCCAAGTTTTTATGCTGTAACATGTATTAGTTGTCGTGTTCATGTAATGCAAGTGACTTCTAGCCTATTTTGAGGTGTTTGATATGAAAAGGCTTGATGACGTCAACAAGTGGCAACCAACAGAAGACGGTTTCTAGATCAGGTAGCTGCATAAGTAAAGTTTTTGAATTAGGCTACTGCATCATATGGTGTGTTTGGTTTAGGCTGCTGCAACGATAACATGTGTTTGGATGAGTTCATACCAAATTAGTAGACTCTTGCTAGAATCACAATGAGACTATCATAGAATCTTAAGCGTATTAGGACCAGTTTTCAAGGCCTAAATATGAATATATTAAGTCTTGGTGACACAATTCTAAGGCCTAATTTTTGTAGCTCACTTTAAATGGATAATTTTCATAGAAGGATCTTTAATTTGTATATTACGTGTGAAATGAAACACATCTCCCATCTTGATGAAACAACTCTACAGTATAGATTAGTGTATAGACAAGATTTTCAGCTATAACAAAGAATCACAAGTACCTCATAGTTAGTTTCTTAGCAATAGCTTTGAGGTTATGGAAAAACATGTTTTTAGTTATTTTGTATGGTATTAAATTAAAATGATTAAGAGCTGAAAAGAAAAAAACAATTGTAAGTTGAACCAACTTTAAACATTGCTTTGATACAAATTTAAAAACCACACATACAATGATAATCCTCAAACTGATGAAGAAAATGTGTACCATGTGATGTGAATGTATACATGTTGATATAACAATGTCTTATATTACTAAAGTTCCAACCAATTGTTAATTTATTTTTTATTGTTGTTGTGATTTTAGGTTCTGGTCACTTTGTAACCGACTAGCCGCTATCCATTGCTGCTGATGTGGCTCTTGATATATATAAGCTGTTTTTTATTGGCTAGGTATGTTAAGCACTTAGGATGCTAATTAGGCACTTAAGCTAAATTTGTATCATTAAAGTTGGCTCTGTATCCTTTGGGTCATTTTGTAACCCGTAATCTTAATATTTAAAAAGAATGATATTAAACTTTATAAATCTAACATTTTATAATGAATTCTAAATGACTTAGATGCAATGTTGCGAATCAAGGGTAACCTAAAACGACACCCGCTAGATATTATACGATGGTTAATTTTAATGCTGATATATTTTTGATTTTGTGTCGCATGATGTTATGCTCTTAGATCAGTCAGTTTTATATGGGATGACTGATATGCATGATCGACATAGGGATATGCGGCTTGATACCATGTCATATGAGGTAACCAAGAAATATAAGCTAACATCTATTCGTATTTTAATAACTTTGTTTTGCATAACTGATATTGTAAATGTGTGTTAAGGAGCTATTGGCACTGGAAAAGCGAATTAGAAATGTGAACACTGGATTGACAGAAGAAAACATTTCTAAGTGTATGAAGCAAAAAATATATGTGACGAAAGACGGTCAGCCACTGAACCTTGCTGTATATGTCATGTACCATTTTTTTCTGTGTAGTTTCTAAATTATAAGTCTTGGTATGGATCACCTTAAAGATGTGTTTAACTGTTGAGGTGTAATATATTATGATTCAACAGGAAGAGTACAAGAATGGAGATGATCTCGCCGGTAAGCTTAAATTTTTAGTATCTTATTCCTTCCTCATTATTTTGTACATGTCAGTAGCAAATGGACGAACCTCAAAGTATGGAGACTCAGGAAAACGTAGGACAAGAGGTTGAAGAAGTGTTTAATAAGGTATGTTATCTACTCTTACTTTTCCATCCGTTGATTGGCTTCATCGCACTTATTTTTTTTTGGAATAATAGGCAGGTCAAAATGGTTCCATGGGCGAAAGTATACAAAAAAAAATTTGGTTGCAGTACATTGCATTTGATTAACTGAAACAAAGACTACTAGATGGACAAATAGGTAACCCGCATCCACTTTCTACACTCGATGCTTTTCTGTTAGGGTATCTTCAAAGTGTGCTGCTACCTGCTTGATTCTATATTGTTAGGGCTACATAATTCATAGTTGCAGACAAGACTGCGCTAAAAAGGGCCCGAAAAATGCAGAAACATTTGAAGCAAGTTGATAGAGCATGTACATTGACAGAAATTTGTATCTTTACAAGTATCTATAGTTTCGCCTTTACAAGTATATTTATAGTTTCACCTGTTATTATTTACTTCATAAGTTCATAATTTGCAATAATACAACTTTGGTTTTGTTGTGTTACGATTTGTGATAATATTAGGGAATTTAAATACGCAAACGACCCGCAGCGGAGAGGGGGTTGCAAACGCCCCGCAGCAAACCCCCTCGTTATACATAATATAACGGAGGTGAGATCATTAAAGAACAATGTCATATCAAAGAACAAAAGAACACATCATAGCCATCCATTTTTCATCAAATAATAAAAAACCTCACTTTCCACCTCTTTTTTAAAAATTAAATATCTTGCAAACGGTAAATCGTCAAACGACAAAAAATACACCATCGCGACGAGAATTAAATCATCTTTCTATAGAGGGGCACTTTTATATACTTTCGACGAACTTTTTTCGAATTTTTTTTTCAGTCACGTCTGAAAAAATCACATGTGATTTGTAGCAGAATCACATGTGATTTCATAAAATCGCATGTGATTTCACAAATTCACTTATGATCTTTAAAGTAATAAATCTCGTGTGATTTTATAAATTCATAAATCGCATGTAAATTTACAAATTTACGTGTGATTTTTCAAGTAATGAATCACATGTGATTTTTCGAATCACGTGAGATTTTTCGAATCACGTGTGATCTTTTCTGGGCGAAAATTAAAAAAAAAGTTCGTCGAAAGTATATAAAAGTGCCCGTCTATAGAAAGATAATTTAATTATCTTCGCGATGGTATAATTAAATTTGCGTAACGATTAATGGTTTGAGAGATTGAAGGATTTCTCATTGGGTCAAACCCTATAAATTGTAACAAACCATTCAATATCGATCAATCAATTCACATTACACTTACAAATATGATATAAAAAAAGGTTATGTATACATATTGAGTGATCTTAAATTTGACTACATGTAATATAATTGTTGATAAATTCATATATATCAAATAACGATTTGCCAAAAAGATCCTAAAAACTAAACATAGACATAAGCGGGCCTAAGTTAATATAGAATTAGGCTAACGTCTCATCTCACACTCACAATCACAAATCACAATAATGCAGAAACGAACAACATATATTTGTCGTATAAAAACTTAAAGGGCGTATCTAACTTGGTAAATATGTTGCATTTGTGGAGAACATAAAACAAAAGGCATGGACATGGAACCAAACTGATATATGATCAAGACAAGTAAATTAAAATGACAAACCAACTCATGCTTGCATCGCTAAATCATGAAAACCGAGTTATGCACAATCTGAGTATAGCTCATTAAATTGAGTCATCTATGGCCATTCCTAATGAGACTGTGCCAATTAAAAGAGTAAGACATGGCCACATGGGGCTCATTTGAATTGCAGTAGACTTTCTGATTGTGCGATCTTTGTTCACTTCAGATTGAAACAACCTGGGAAATACGCTGCTAAGGTGGCTATCTAGTTGGTTATATAATGTCTATACGTTATACTCTTACAGTTATAAGAAATGTAATAATTCGTTCATATGGATGGATTGATCGACGCATGATGAATCAATGACCCTTCTCATAGAAATAATAAACAAATTGGTGTAAAAGGAAGATGCCTTTTGGCATTGACTAACTTGTCCAAATGCTCTTTGGAAGCTTCACTTTTCTTGTCTTTTAACTTTCTCTTGGGATTCTGCATCTTCCTCGACATCTATTTTTTAAAATCACGATTATTGATTTACTGGTCCCGACACTGTTTCACTACTATGTGATTGCGAAATTACAATACGTAATTTTTTCTATGTATAAAGAAGATGTCATATTGTCATGGTTCTCTTTTACAGATTATTTGCCTACCCGTGCATGCATGGATCATAAATAATGAAAAAAAAACAAATGACACAAAGCTGAAGACTGATACTTGCATCACCGAAAAGTGAAGGCTTATGCCTTATTGGCGAACTGATAAATATGAGTATATGACAATCAAATCTTAATTATGTAATAATAATTAGTACTACAATTCTTGATGTTGTAAATTTCAGTTTTTTAATTCATTATGTATACGTGCATGACTGAATCTTAGTTTTGTTTGTTTCTTCTATTGAGATAAATGTAAATTTACATGCATAAAGTTATAACACAACTAACATCATCACTAAAACATATATTTCATTCATCCCATTTTTATTTTCTACTTTTTCTTTTTTGGGATTGTCCCCCGAAATCATTTGAATATCTACTACTAAAAATGATAGCAGAATTTGATCAAGTTTACTAGTATTACTCTTATTTGTAAATTTTTATTGCTAACTTTTAAAAAAGACTTTAATTAATTATCTAAGGGTAAAACTATCATTCTGCCAAAAAATAAAAAAGAGAAAGCAGTAATAATTGCACTTTTCTTAAACTGTGTGTTTTTTGTCGGGTGACAATAATTTTGAGACGGAGAGAGTATCACTTAAACATAAATATGCGCGCCCTAAAAAATTAATATATCACACGCATACGCAAAATAGCAACCTTTTACACCACCACAACTCGATCGTCAGAACAACCAAGTTCTCCTTTTTTCCAACTAGTACGCGTTCTCCGTGGGTCACGATAATAATGTAGCATGCGTCATCCATGGCTTATTACAATTAGTCTAATACGGAGTAATGATTTCTTATTTTTGTCTTTGTAATTTTTTTATTTTTTTTTTGTACTCGTGCTTTCGTATTTTTGTCTTTGTAAGGTTTTTTTTAATTTATCTCAAGGCTTCTTGGAAACAACCAACATGGAGAAACTGTCTTCTCTTAGTTCAAGCAAAATTTCAAATTGTAGCATGGAAAATTCATCTGGTTGTAAGTAATGATTTGGGTTAATGGCATGTAATAGCAACGTACTTTCCAATTTGAGCCGTTATCAGATACGAACTTTAAAAAGTATCACAATACCCATCCAACTTTCAAAATTTGTGCTATTATCATACTTTTGATGATGTGGCAATGACGTGGCATACCTGAAAGTCTGACACGTGGCACCATTTATAACATGACACGTCATCAAAAGTATGATAATAGCACAAATTTTGAAAGTTGGATGGGTATTGTGATACTTTTTAAAGTTCGTATCTGATAACGGCTCAAATTGGAAAGTACGTTGCTATTATATGCCATTAACCCTAATGATTTAGTTAACTAGATATCTAGTAATTAATTTCATGTTAGTTTTTTCACAATTAGATTATATATTATAACTTTATAATTCTTGCAATACGATTTTGGAATACTACCATATGATCTTGGATCCATAACTATTACATTAAAAAATTGCTAGGTGGTCAGTCGTGCACCAATTAGTTGAATGAATAAAAGATGTTAGTATTTGTTAAGAAGTTGAACATATGCTTAAAGATGAACACTGTTATATGTTAATAAATGAGTCACATAGATTAAAAAGATCAGAAAATCATCAATATTTGAATACGAACTAAAATTACAAAGATTTATAACATTTGTTTATCTGCTACGTAGTAATTTACAATTATTTTTGTTAAAACAAGTATCGGAAGGAGTTTTATTGGAATCCATGATTAAAGAATAACATTAATTACCACATAAAACCAGAAAGTATGTCTGTCAGTTCTTGGTTTGAAAAAGGCAAAGATGCTACACTTACTTTAAGAAACTTTTTGTCTTAAGCATCCTTCTTTAACATCGGAAAATCACGTACTTGTCTTTTGTTTATAAAAAATAGAGGTAAAGATGATAAAATAGAAGTTTCATTCAAAACCTATCTGTATGTAACGGTTTACACTATTGGAAATATTTTACATATTTGTTAAAGGCCAGTGATTTCTCAATTTTTTTATTGGGGCATTCGCTGTATAATCCGTTAAAGCACATTGTACAAGCATGTAATATATAAAAAAGAGTCCCAATTAAAAAAAAATTAGTGTGCAAATCAATTCCCTTTGTTAAATGTTACACTGACAATTTTATATTTTCTCAACTCAAACATTATAATTTTATATTTTTTTAACACATGCTTAAAATTTATTTTACTTGTGCATTAAAAACTTGTGTTTTATGTAAACGAGACATTGACCCGTGCGTTGCACACGGATTGTATGTAGTTGTTGAGTGCGTACTGTGTTGTTGGGCTGGGGGTGTGTAATTTTGCTGGTGGATGTATTTGAAAGGTGACGCGTAATGGTTAGGCAAGTAGCTATAAAATAATTTGAATTTTAAATTGAGTTAACGGAAGATTGAATGCATATGGTTTTTTAAAAATTTGTTTTAATCGGATGAATCCGTTTATGAATGTAAAAGAAAACATGTTAGTTAGAATGAGTTGTATCTAATTGTTGATTGTGTATGGTTTCTGTGAGTTGGGGAGGTGTAAGTATGCTGGCGCGTGTAATTAAAACGTGACGCATAATGTTTAGGTAAGTAGGTATAAAACAATTTAAATTTTAAATTAAGTTAAAGGAAGCTTAAACGCGTACGGCTCTTTCAAAATGAGTTTTAAAAACATGAATCTGTTTTGCACCTCAATTTCTTCTAACCTGAAATGTTCAAAACACATGTTGCCAAGATTATGAGATATCATGTCAGGAGACATGTTTTTCTGATACTTAGTGTAATGCTCCTTGTTTAGCATCAATGATTCTAATAAGTGCAATTCAACAACAAAAAAGCTTACAAATTCCCACTTACACAAACGTATGCCTAAAAAACTTATGCATAAAGATGAAGACATAAATAATTCAATACTTTGTGCATGATGTTCTCAAGACTGCGCAACATTACTATTTCTTTAAACTAACACAAATAATAAGTCGAGAGATGGAAATGAGATTCATTCTCAAATAAGAAGCCAATGATGAAATGTTGTAACATATATTTTTATAAATCTTGAATACAAAATACAGATAAAGCTACTATCTCAGTCCTAACTCCTGGTCTAAAATGAAACAACTGATTCATGGAAGCCTAGAACATTATAGTATGCTATGGTTTTTGTTTGAGTGAAATAAATACCGCGACTTCTATCTTTTTTAATAAAATCATCACGTAGTAAATCAACAAAGCCCAAAGTTCTCTGGTTGAAGTTCTGGGGTATCATGTACCAATACCATGCACCCTCTTTCTACGACCTTCATGGCTGTTGCAAAGTGAGGAGCTATGTAAAGTAAATCCGCCCATGTTCATTAGCTCTAACTTCTAAATTTGAAGCATTAAACTTCCTTAAAATAGAATTCAGCTTCATTGTGAAAGATAACCATTGCAGTGTTTTATTCATCGGCTGCTACATTTGCCCCCACATCTCATTTGCTCACGCACCCATTGCATTCAGCACATTGTCTACACACATACAAGAACTCGTAATGGTTATATATTGATAATACACTATTCATTAGTATATAATGAATATATACTGTTGATGACCCATAAGGAGTACATAATGTTGACAATGGAAATGTGTATAAGCGTTGTTAATCAACCATGTTCACACTGCAAAAGCATTTCCATCTTTGAAACAAAGCACTATAGCTAGTATACGCATGGAATTCAGCATATATTTTTGATGATTTTACTATACATTAAGAAGCATGCATATCTAATAATGACATTATAGAAACACTAAAAGGAACTTCATATATTGTTGACCTTCATTTATGTTAAAGAGAGATAGACTTACGTGCCTCTAGTTTGCTTGAAGCAAAAACATCCATGTTGTTCCTGATTGCTGAGTATCATTCCTCCGCCCTTTAAAGTGTCAATTGCTTCTAATATTGCCACCACCTCATCCATCTCCGGCAACTTTTTGAGATTTGTATCACAACATCTCTTCATAACAGTTACAAATGAGTTTGGGCAGATACGTGGTATCTCTGGCCTCAGATTTGGTCATTTAGCAACTATATTTACTTTCAACAAATGATACATAATATGCTCTGTCGGTTAGGTCACTTACATATCCTTTTTTGTCTGTATAATATAAGATATGTAGAATTAATGTTGGATCATCATGTATACATAGATAAAAGTATCATATACAAAAAGAAAAAGTGTGGGAATTTACTTACTTTGGGATATCTCCTCTGTGTGTTTTCCAAGATTGAGTTGGCGTTTGGGTTGTGCATTCGACATACGGCTAACATTTGTGCCCGCTGTAAAAATGAAAATAAAAATTTTAAATGTTATAAACCATTTGAATAATAGACAATGTAAATTGCACCAGCACAATGGATACTATTAATAGTAATTAAAATATATAAATATGTCAATGTCAGTAAAAGAAATAATGCAATAAGGATTGCATACATATTCTAACAACCAATTTGCCATTTTGTCTTTTCATCCACCGTTGACTATTAGACTGTGCATTAGACGTTTGAATAACATTGGTAACTTGTTTTTTAGCCGTTGTTGACTATTGGACCGTCCGTTTGACATCCGAAAAACATTTGTATCCGCTGCATCAATCAACACCAAAAAATGAGTTGTTGTCAGATAATTCAAAAACCTCAAAATGATGGAACCGTGGTTACATTGAAGTGCATGTTGCTATTTTCTATTATTTGCGTCCACCGACTTTAGTAGCACTAAACGACACTTCCACGTCGCCCGAACCTGAAGTCGACAACCTCCTTCCAGGTCTTATTGGTATGGATTTAAATGCTGAGGCACTACAATACACAATTGTCTCCTCCCCTATGATTAATACACCACAAAAAGGTAGTGGAACTGGTATTAGTAAGTCATCCCCATTATCAAGATTATTCTGAGACCATGGACCTTTAACAAAGTCTTTACCCTTTAAAGAGACCTCGTAAGTTTTTACATGGCGAGCATCTTTATTATCCTGAAACCAATCAGCACAAAAGATAATTGTGTCTTTAGTTCTTATAAAGATTGAATATGATCTTAAATTATAAAAACCATGTAAAGAAACAAACATGACAAAGAACAACAATTGTAGGCTTTGGACAACCGTATAGAAACTTGATATCTAAAACTTAGAGTTCTTCTAGCCTGAAAACGACTCATATATAAACATACCTAGTGAGTATCTAACTTGTGGAAAACTAGAAGGGGGTTGAATAGTTTACCGCTTTTTAATTTAATGTATAGTTTGTTTATAAAAACTTAGATTCGAGTTTATGTGAATTCAATATGTGAACAATATGAACAATATAACTAAATAAACAAGATATGCAATAAATTGCAAGATAAGAGATAAGAGTTAGAAAGATCAAACCACAACACAAGGATTTATAGTGGTTCGGTAACGAAGCACCTCTTTGCCCTACTCCACTCCCCGAGCACCAAACTCGAGAGTTTTCTTCACTATGTCAACAAGCTCCCTTTAAGTAGAGAAAACCGTACACAACTAAGCTTACACCGATTTTCGACACTAAGCCAAATGTCGAGTTCTAATCCTAGCTAGAACCAATCTATCACAACTTTTATATTTTGAGGATTAAAATACTAACCGCACTACTTCACAACAATTCACAACTTTACTTCGCTTCATAACTTCTCTTCACTTTACTACTAACTTCTCTTCACTTCACTACTTCACAACTTCACTACACTTCACTACTTTACTTCACTTCACAACAACACTACACTTTACTGCTTCACTTCAATTCACAACTTCACTACACTTCACCTAGACACTAACAAGATCACCCCGATCTATCTAAACTCTTAACGATCACCATGATCTAACTAACCTTCCTATGATCACAATAATCTAACTACTATACACACCTTTCACAATATACACAAATGATTTACAAGATATAATACAATTGTAACTATGTTACATGAACACACTAAACTATAATACTTCTTCACTTGATGATAGGAAGTATTATTCTCTTGCACTTGAGGATCTAAGCTTGGATCACTTGGAAACAAAGCTTATGATTTAATGATCAAAGGAATGAAAGAAAAGTATAAACTGATTTAGAACAAAAAGAATGAGTATGCAAAAGGTGAGAAAATCAGTGGGGAATAGTCCAGTATTTATAGGCAAGTTGGGGAGTGTTTTTGTCTGGTCGGCCCCCTTAGCTCTATGGTCGGTCCCTTTATCACTAAGGGGGGCGCTCTTGTATTTAAGGGGGCCGCCCAGGCTCAGACACTCCCTTTTTTGTCTTTTCTAAGGGAGGTGTTTTCTGGAACATTTCTAGCCGTTTTTTGGTAGAAAAATTGAATTCAAATTATTTATTTTGAATAAAACATTTCTTTTAAATGTAGAAAATGTTTTGTAAAAGTTATAAGATTGTTTGTAACATTTTATAAAAAACATGAGGTTGAATAAAAATTCCTTTGATCATAAAATGCGTTAAGCATTTATTTATTCATACCTTTAAGTGATTAAATTTTCAAAACGGAAATTTACTACTAATTACTTGTTTACATTGAGCGTTTTTACATTTTGTGATTATCAAAACGTAGAGAGATCAAAAAATATTAATAACATTTTTAGGCATTATTTCTATCAACAATCTCCCCCTTTTTGATGATTACAAAATCTAAACTCATTAAATGTAAAATTATTTTTAAACAAGTATTTAGTGAGTTGTATTTCCATTTCTCCCCCTTTTTTAGAATCAAAAAGGCTTCGTCGATGATTACGCGTAGAATCGACGGAATAAACGCTCCCCCTTGATGTGTGCTCCCCCTCGTTTAAGGGCACCAAAGAATTGAGCTATGGTAACTTTGCTACAAAAAACAAGTTAGAAGAACAACACCAATGTTTCTAACATATAGCAAAGGAAAAGGAAAAATAATCAAACATATTTGTGCCAACCAATCATCACAAATATACAAGATATAAAGACTCAAAAGAGCAATTAAGCAAAAGATCATTCATTGAACATAGAAATTGTGTATAAAACACAATCATTCTACATGAAATAGAAACTACAAAGGTCCTAAGTTGCCTAGATTGCCATAAGAAACCATTGAACTTGCTTGCAAAAGGAGTAGGTTGGACATTTATTTAAAAGCAAGAAAAGGTAAGCATATAACATGCTTAGTTGGTTGTTGGTGGAGAATTTAGAGCGGAGGTGGTTGTTGGAGGGTAGTCTCGTTGGACTTGAAGTGGTGGTTGTGGACGAGTAAGAAGAAATTCAATCCAATTGAGATCTTCACTCAAGGTTAGTAATTGTTTTTGGTTAAAGATGCAACAAGGACAATAGCCAACATGTTGTTCAACTTGGTTTAAGTTGAGGGTGTGAGGCAAGTTTGGAGAATAGGGTGATGAAGGAGTGTTGCGTTGGGAAAGGTGCATGGCTATAAGGTTTGACAAATCTTGTAGTTGATTAATGTCATCAATGAGCATTTCTCTACTTGGAGATGGAGGTAGTGGAGGTTGAGTTTGGTTGTCACCTTAAGGTGAGGGTAGAGTTTGAGCATGAAGCACACTAACCATATGTGGATTGATGAGTAAATGAGGAAATGAATGTTGTGTGAGTTGAGTTTGATTGGCACTTTGTGGTGGAATGAGAGCTTGTCCAACATTAGTGTCACAAGAATCACCAAGTGGAAGTGAGTGAGATTTTAGTGAATCATGGTTTGAGTGAGTAGTAGGAGGGTTTTCTTGTGATGGTTCTTGGAGAGGAGATTGTGGTTTGGGCATTGGTGTAGGCAAGTTAACATCAACCTCATTGGATGTGTTACAATAGTTCAACTTCTTTCTCCATACGGGTCTTACAAACATTTTGGCCACCTTTGAAGGTTTGGACATGGGTTTGTGAGGAGATGTCATTGGAGAAGATGAGATGAGTTGTAATGACAAAGATGAGGGTGAGGGTTGATTTATACTAGGAAGAAAATGTAGTTAAGGATGAATGAACATTGTTAGAAAACAAAGCCAAGAAATGTTGGTGTGTTTTGGGAAATTATAGCCGAGTCTAGATAAAAGAAGGTCAAAAAGCAGAAAGAAACAGTAAAAACCGTGAACTGGATGGCCGACCCCCTTATCTATGGTGTCGGGCCCCTTATTGATAAGGGGGTCGCCCTTATGAGCTAAGGGGGCCGCCCATCTGATACTTTTCAGACGGTCAAAAATTTTATTTTTGCTAAAATTTTGTAAGAAAAGTTTTGTTTTGGTGATCAATTTGCAGCAAGTCCTAATTTTTATAGCAATCAAGACTATAACATTTAGCAAGCAAGAGTATAAACATGAAAAGTCCTAATAACAATCAAGGCTAATTCGCATAACATTTAGCAAGCAAGTATATATGAATAGGCATGCAAGAAGGCAAATAAAAATCTATAATGAAGAGCATATTAATTGAAGTATTAGAAAATAGTTGTAATACTCCTAATAGTAGTAATGCTCCTAAGATTTCTTAAACAAGAGAAGTAGGTTGTAAACACATCAAATGAGACTTGTGTTTGTATTTATAAACCTAGTGTGTGCCTATATGCGACAAATGTGGAGTGACGATTATTTCGACTCTAAGACAAGAAAAACCTAAGAAATAATCCAAGAGCTCCTTGATTTAATTTTGCTCAATCAAGAGTGTCAAAAAATATATATTGGATTATATATTCCGGCAACAAGTGTGAGATCATTATGCATGAATGGATATGTTTTTAGCATATATCAATAATGTATGAAAGTAGATTTTCATGAACTCCTAGTCGTGAGAAGGATTTTGAGAAATAGATTGGGACTTATATATACATATATTAAGTTTAAGCCTTGGCAAAAATCGAGGTAACTAATACGTAATTTTGTATAAAGATTAATTTTTGAGAAATTCCCAATCTTTAATTTTGTGCAAAATAGAATCCTAGACTCAGATTTAAAGAAGAAAAAGAAAAAAAATTACAGGCTGTTAGATGGCCGGTCCCCTTATGTATATGGCCGGCCCCCTTATCATTAAGGGGGCCGTCCTTTAAGAATTAAGGGGTCCGCCATCTGACGATTTTAGTTTTGTGATTTTTTAATTTTGGTATGTTGATTTTGGTTGTAGTTCAATGTTCTTGTTTAATTTTAGGTGGTTTAAGTTCCAAATAACATTGATAGTGATGTGGATACTTAATAAGTATTTATTCAATGTGTTTCATCATTCCTAGACCTAGACGCAAGTAATTAAAAGGCTCACATTAAAGGGGTTTAGTTAGAATGTCGACAATGTTATCTTCCGATAAGACCTTTTCAATGGAAATATTTCCTTTTTGAACATTGTCACAAAGGAAATGGTGGCAAATCTTAATGTGTTTTGTACGAGAGTGTTGTACGAGATTTTTACTTAAGTTTATAGCTCCTTTGTTATCACACATTATAGGAATGTCATCTAACCTAATGCCATAATCTACGAGAGCTTGTTTCATCCATAGTTCTTGTTCACATGCCTTTACGGCGCTTACATATTCGGCTTCAGTAGTGGAAAAAGCAAGAGTGGTTTGCTTCTTCGTAAACCAAGATGTTAAACAACATCCCTTAAACATGCAAATACCACTAGTGCTTTTTCTATCTACGTAATCTCCCGTATGATCAGAGTCTGCATATACAATGGTTTCTATGCTAGACCCCTTAGGATACCATAATCCTAAGTGCGTAGTGTGACTCGCGCGAACCTACTCCTTTTTACATATAAATAAATATAAACATATATAAATATATAACAAGGAACAACATCCGCGAAATCAATAAATCCGGAAGTAGTATAGAGTGTCTCCGGGTCGTTATGTCCCAACGAGGCTTGAATGGAAAATCGAATTACGGATTGATGATTGATGATTGAATGACAAAGATTTGGATATGATTGGGCACTAAACCTAATAGGCAAATGCACTCAAAAATAAGCAAGGAAAATAAGCTAGAACAAGCATAAAAGCTAGAAATGGCACAAACACTAAAAACTTTTAAGCTAAGACACAAATAAGCTCAAATAAACTTAAGACAAATCAAATAAGCTAAGCTAACTCTAAATAAGCAAATTCAAAAAGCAATTAAGCTAAATTAAGCAAGGAAACTCAGCAGTACTAGCAACAGCACTAACAGTATTAACTATCAGTACTAACTTGGAGTTAGTACTGCTAGCTTAAAGTTAGTACTGCTAGCTTAAACAAAACACAACGAAACAAGAAATAAGCAAATAAGCTAAAACAGATATTTAACTACCCCTAATAAGCACTCAGACATAAGAATAAGCAACTAGAATAAACTAGAAAGGCAAATAAGCTAAAAAGCTACAAACTGATACACTATTAAAATTACTATGAAAAGGCAAATAAGCTAAAGTAAGCTTACTCTTAAAGACAGTAAAGGAAAATGGTTTAATCTACTCTAAAAAGCTAAGGAAATCTTAAATAAGCCGAAATAATAAGCTGATAAGCTAAAATGAACCACCAGTACTAACAGTTTTAACTAACAGTACTAACTTGGAGTTAGTACTGCTAGCTTTGAGTTAGTACTGCTAGCTTTAAAAGTTCCAAAAGTGAACTAGCAGTACTAACTATGGGTTAGTACTGCTAATTGCAAATACCCCTTAAAGTTTTCAAAAATCATTTTTCTTTTTATTTTAAGCTGATTTGATCCTAATTTATTAAAAACAGATTATCAAATTACAAAATAAGACATTTATTAAGCAGATTTCAATCAAGAATAAGCACTTAAATAAGCTGAATCAATCTAACAGTTTTAACTAAGCATACTACCAGTATTAACTCAGAAAGTGACACAAACTATTTTCAAACTAACAATTAAGCAAAACAGGCACTAGACATCATGATTAAGCATAAATAAGCAATTATAGGTAACAAATAAGCACTATAAGCAGTTCTGCAGTAACTAAGAGAAATAAGAGAAAGAGAAACTTACAACACCCTTGCTCAAAACAGGGCTAAACAAGAATCTACAAGCTCTAGCTTGTATAAAACAAGCTAGTAGTGTCCATAAGCCCATCCAGAACTGGCTTATCATCCATAAAATAAGTTGTGGTGTATTTGAGAGTGATTTTTGTGATTTTCTCTTAACTACTTAACTTTTTAAATTTACTTAATTAAAGCAGCTTATAAACAAGCTGTATTGAGAGCTTTTTGAACATAAAACAACACAATTAAGAAACTTAATACTTGGAATTGTAAATTGACTTAAAACCTCAAATTTGCATTAAAACTTGAAAGTGTTACAAAGCTGAAAGTAAAAGCTGTAAATGACTTTAAGTACTGAAATAAGCTAAGATATATTGAAAATTAAGCTAAGATATTCTAAGATTAAAAAAAAACTCTGGTTTAAAGTTTACAAAAGACTCTATTTATAGCCGAAGTCTTCTTCTTTGGGTCTTCCAACTGTGCTTCTTTTGTGAGAGCAAAAACCAAGTGTGCTTGTTGTGTGAGGTGATTCTAAAACAAATCCCAGCCTTCAATTTCTTTTGTGCTTCTTTTGAGTCAATCACAGCCATCGAAATTACTTGGAAAAGGTGAGGGATTGCCAACATGGCAATTATAAGCAAGGGGGAAATAGTGGAGTGGTTGAAATGATTTATCTAGGGTGTTGAGTGTTTTGCAGGGAGAAGGTATGGGAAGACATCCCTAAGTTGTACTTGGGTTTTGTTGGGCGGGAAAGATGGAGTTTGGGAAGGTTGGCAGCTTTGGCCCCTCATCTCTTATAACCTTATTGTAAACTTTGCCCCTTTTTTGATACAACTTTTAGGGGTTTGGCAGAACTGGCCCCTAAAGTTATACTTCACTCGTAATTTTCGAATTCAGCCCTTGTCTTTTTGCAACACAACTTGAGGTTTGGCAGTTTTGGTCCCTTAAGTTGTATTTTCTTCATGTGGCTGATTTTGGCTTCGGATTGACTTTGTCTTTTCCATCCCGTGCATAGCTTGGTCATTTTTGGCTTTCTTTTTTAATATCCATTCCTGCACAATTCAAATGCAAAACATATATATACAATGTATTTTTGGTACGTTTTTAGTCATTTAAGTCCGTTTTTAATGGAAAATAGTATGTGTAATTAAGCACATACCAATTAATAAAAATGCGTCCGGGATTTTGAGAAACTTGTAAACCTAGGAAAAAAGACATTTGTCCCATCATTGACATTTGAAATTTAGAACTCATCTCATTCGAAAATATGTCACACGCTTTAGGGTCGGTCGAGGCAAATATGATATCATCTATATAAATTTAAACAAGAAGAATATGTTGCATATTTTCCTAGTGAATAAAGTCGGGTCTACTGCACCCTTGGAAAACTTATTGTCTAGAAGAAACCGTGACAGAGTGTCATACCATGCCCGAGGAGCCTGCTTTAAACCATATAGTGCCTTCTTCAGACGATAAACATGTGTCGGATGGTCTGGATCAACGAAACCCCCTGGTTGACTAACATATACCTCTTCCTTCAATTTGCCATTAAGAAATGCTGTCTTGACATCCATTTGATAAATGGTCATGTTTTTACTAGCTGCATTGGCGATGAAGATTCTTATAGCCTCGATGCGTGCAACCGGTGCAAAGGATTCCTCAAAATCAATGCCTTCCTCTTATCGATATCCCTTGGCCACCAACCGTGCCTTGTTTTTTAAAACATCACCGTACTCATCAAGCTTAACTTTGTAAATCTACTTGAGAGCAATTATCATGACACAGTCTAGTTGAGGTACTAATTCCCATACTTGAATTCGATCAAATTTGTGAATCTCATCTTGCATGGCTTGAAACCAGCAATCTTCAATTATTGCAGATTTGAAGTTCTTTGGTTTGACTTTTGACAGTACATTGTTATACAAGCACCACAAGGCATCGGTTATAAGTTGTTTTCTGGTAGATACCGGTCGAGATGGGTTACCAATGACGTTATCAAGCGGGTGAGCCTTGCTCTATTTTCTGAGATGATGAAGTGTTTGAGTGACATAGGTTGATTCTGCTAAACTAACATCCCCGAATGATGATGCTTCAAAAGTAGGTTCCAGAGCATATATGTTTATAAAAGGATCGTTGTCAACAGGTGCAAATAGATTTTCTTCCACGAGAGTAGATTCAGCTGCAGCGCCTTGATGTATACTTAGAGATTGTAATGCCGAAGATGACACTGAATGACTTAGAGAATGTGCATCTTGATCAATGGTAGTAGATGAAGGTGTACCGGCTGAATTGACTGGAATTAGAACTGCTAGAGCAGGAGAAACAAGTCTTTAAACACGAGGAGGTTCTAGGTATTCATCGAACATTGGTTGGAATAAAATCTCTAGTTCTTTATTTATGGGGGGTACATAAGGTGCTGCAGGAACCGGATTTGGTACGAGCCCTGAACTTATCTATCCAGGCATCAAAAATGTAGGAGCGGGTCATGTACTGAGTTGCATAGGAGCCATTTGCTCAGTCAGCTCATCGAATTGAACGTGAATAGTTTCTATGATTCGTCGGGTTCTTTTGTTATAGATTCTATAACCCTTTCTGCTTGGTGCATAACCAACGAAAATTCCAATATCAGTTGTTGGTTGTAATTTTTCAAGATTCTCGCTGTCATTTGTACGGTAACAAAGAGCACCAAAGACTCGAAAAAAATTAAGATCATGCTTTTTATCATGCACCAGCTCATATGGCGTTTGGTTATGACGAGTGTGAATGAGGGATCGGTTTTGGGTGTAACAAGCAGTAGCAACAGCTTCTGCCCATAGAAACATCGGGGCCTTATAAAATATCAGCATTGTCCTAGCAGCCTCAACAAGAGTACAATTTCATCTTTTGACAACGTTGTTCTGCTGTGGAGTCCTCGGAACTGTCTTTTAGTAAAAAATGCCGACACGTTCATAATATTCAGCCAAATCCTTATTGACAAATTTTGTACCATTATCGGTACAGATGTATCTAACAGTTTTGTTGAGACCGACTTGTATTTGCATCAGAAATTTGATGACGACCTCTGGGGTTTTATCTTTCGATCTCAAAAACTTAACCCAAGTAAACCGAGAGTAATCATCAACGATGACTAATATGTATTTCTTTCCATTAATCGTTTGCACTCGCATCAGTCCACATAGATCCATATGAAGGGTATTAAGAACTTCCAAGTTGGTGTTTTTAATTTTGGGTTTGTGGGTATGTTTTTTGCTCTTTCCTAGTTGACATGGGGAGCAAAGATGGTCTTTCTCAAACTTCAATCTAGGTAAACCTCTGACTAAGTCCTTTCTTGCAAGGTCATTAATGGTACCAAAGTTTAAGTGGTTCAAACGACGATGCCACAACCATGATTTGTTCTTGGAGGCTTTGGACAGTAAGCAAATTGGGGAGGACTTTATCATGTGTTCAACTGAGATAGTGTACAAATTAGAACCACGAGATCCTTTAATTAACTCAACACCATCGGTATCTCGAACATAACAAGAATGCTTCCTGAATGCAACTTCTAGATCACAATCGCAAAATTGTCTGACAGAAAACAAATTATATCCTAGTCTTTCCACATAGTATACCCTGGAGATCACACTGTCACCAATCACATAATCTCCATAACCCATGATAGCACCAAAGTGATCATTCCCAAATCTAACTGTCCCGATGAACTTTTTCATGAAATTCCTGAGCCGTGAGAGATCCCCCGTCATATATTTTAAACAGCCTAATTCCAAATACTAAAAGACGATCTGTACGACCTGCATTTGAAAATAGACGAAGATGGAGAGTTTGGAAAGTCGGATCCCCAATTTTGGTTGGGTTCCTGTTGGTTAGCACAAGTAATGGCCTGATTCTCGGTTTGCTTAGCAGATACTACTTTGGGTTTAGTGAGCCTAGTTAAAGGGAACTGTTCTCCTAAAGTGAATATTCTTCCCATGGGTCTCCATTGATGACCAACACTGATAAGAACTTTTCCTGTGGCTTTCCACACTTGCCTAACTTGCTTAGGTTTCTAAACTTGCTTAACTTTGCGCATAATATTTTTAACAAAGGGGGATGCATTCATAGAGTGCAAATAATCAACCACACACATATCATGATTTGCAGAAATTAAGCATTTGTTAAATGTTTGGCAAATAAAAAGAGAATTTGAATTAATTA
>BQNB010100831.1:0-24614 GCA_026074375.1 Tanacetum coccineum
AGATTTAAAGATCTTGGACGTAAAGATGAAGTTGAAAGACAATGACAAAGGCTCAAGATCAAAGATCATAAAGCATGAAGCAACAAGCCTACAACAAAGACAGAGACCAAAATCATAAGAGCATAACGACAAAAGCAATCTCATTTGATATCATGAAGGATTATCACAATGAACTCACTTCGAGGGAGATTGTTAGCCTCAAAATATTGAGTCGAACAATGAAGTTCATTCATTATGAATATTAGGTCTCGGTCTTTATTTAATTAAATGTTGTAATAGGGTAGAACGGGGATCGGGCTCATTATTTAATCTAATATTATACGTGTCTCGGACTAAGGTCCAATATAATCCCAAGTTCGGCCCAAGTTAACATTAAACCTGGCCCATGGCAAAAGCTCATCCGGCCACAAGGGTATAAATACCCCTCTCCAAGTGTGGAGAGGGTGTTGGTCTCATTTGTATTTTGTACAAGGTTAATAAACCATCTATTTTCTCTCTACTTTCTCTCTTGTTTCTCTCTCTAAAATTCTTTCTTTATTTTCTCATCTTATTTTTCTTATTCAAGTATGAAGTGAAGGTGATTATTGGGTTCTGACATAATTTATGTAGACTCTAGTAAGATTGAAGCTGTTAAGAAATAGAAAGCCCCTAGGACTCCGTCTGAGGAATAATCGTTCTTAGGATTGGCTGGATATTACCGTAGGTTCATTAAGAACTTTTCTAAGATAGCTACGTCTCTTACTATCTTTACTTGGAAGAGTAAGACTTTTGATTGGGGTGGGGAACAGGAATTGGCATTTCAAACTTTAAAGGATAAGTTGTGTAATGCGCCTGTTCTAGCTCTCCCCAATAAACCAGAGGATTTTGTAGTATATTATGATGCGTCGGGGATAGGACTAGGTTATGTGTTAATGCAAAGAGGTAAGGTGATAGCTTATGCATCTAAGCAATTAAAAATTCATGAGAAAAATTATACGACCCATAATTTGGAATTGGGTGCGGTTGTGTTTACACATAAGATCTGGAGACATTATCTATATGGGACAAAGAGTGTCATCTATGCGGACCATAAGAGTCTTCAGCATATCTTTAGTCAAAAAGAGTTGAATATCCGACAACGTCGCTAGATAGAGTTGTTTAGTGATTATGACTGTAAGATTCGTTACCATCCTGGTAATGTAAATGTAGTGGCTGGTGCCCTAAGTAGAAAGGAAAAAGTAAAGCCTAAAAGAGTTAGAGCTATGAACATAGTCCTTCAGTCGAGTATCAAGGATAGGATACTAGCGGCTCAAAAGGAGGCTGTTGATGAGTCAACGAGATTGCAAAAAGGTTTAGATGAGATGATTGAACTTAGGACTGATAGAGTGTTGTATTACCTGGATCGAATATGGGTACCTTTGAAGGGTGATGTGAGAACCTTGATAATAGATGAAGTCCACAGGTCAAAGTACTCTGTACACTCAGGAGCTGATAAGATGTATTATGACATTAGAGATAGGTATTGGTGGCCCAGAATGAAAAAGGATATAGCTGAGTATATTAGTAAGTGTTTGACTTGTTTGAAAGTTAAGGCTGAGCATCAAAGGCCATCTGGCTTGCTCTAGTAACCTGAGATTCCTGAATGGAAATAGGAAGGAATAACTATGGATTTTGTAACTAAGTTGCCTAGGACTAGTAGTGGGCATGACACAATCTGGGTTATTATGGACCGGTTGACTAAGTCTGCTGATTTTCTACCTATGCGTGAGGATTATAAGATGGATAGGTTGGCTAGGTTGTATTTGAATGAGATAGTTGCTAGACATGGTGTGCCGATCTCGATTATATCAGATCGTAATAGTCGTTTCCCATTAAGGTTCTAACAGTCAATGCAAGAGGTATTAGGAACTCGTTTAGACATGAGTACGGCTTATCACCCTCAGACCGATGGTCAGAGTGAGCATACTATTCAGACCTTGGAAGACATTCTTAAAGCGTGTGTCCTAGATTTTAGAGGAAGTTTGGATGTTCATCTTCCGTTGGTTGAGTTTTTGTATAACAATAGTTACCATTCTAGTGTGAGGTGTGCGTCGTTTAAGGCTTTGTATGGTAGAAAGTGTCGTTCCCCAATTTTGTAGGCTGAGGTTGGAGAGGGTTATTTGATAAGACATGAGTTGGTTCAAGAAACCACTAAAAAGATTAAGCAGATTAAGGATAGACATAAGATTGCGCATGATTGTCATAAAAGTTATGCTGATAGGAGGAGTAAGCGTCTAGAGTTTAGTGTAGGTGACTATGTCTTGCTCAAAGTGTCACTTTAGAAAGGTGTTGTACGCTTTGGGAAGAAAGGGAAGTTAGCACCTAGATTTGTTGGACCTTTTGAGATTTTAGAGAAGGTAGTCTCGGTGGCCTATCGGTTAGATTTGCTTGAGGAGTTGAATGGTGTTCATGACACGTTTTACGTGTTGAACCTTAAGAAGTGTTTGGTTAATCCAACACTGAAGGTACCTTCGGATGAGATTCGAGTTGATGATAAGTTAAATTTTGTGGAAGAGTCTGTGGAAATTTTAGAGAGGGAATTTAAGAAGTTGAAGCAGAGTAGAATTGCCATTGTTAAGTACCCGCATTTGTTTAGTGATATTAATGGCTGAATTTTAGGGTTAAAATTCTTTTAAGGGGAGTATAATGTAACATTTGCCCTTTTGTGTTTTGAATATTTCCTTTATAGTCCTTTGGCTATTTGACTTTTGTTTGTTTATTTAGATATTGTACCGTGTTGACGGTAGTTATTTTTATGAGAATTGTGATGAATTATGGTTTATTGTGAATAATAGTCCTTTTTAAAGGTTATTATTGGGTTATTTATATTCTGGGTGGTTTGACCCGTGAATGTTGAGAAATGCCAAAAAACGAGTTTGACATGTCCGTTAATGTCCAAATTGAGTTTTGAAGGGTTTAAAGTGTAAATATGGCAAGTAAATACTCTAAGTTAATGGAAAAGTATTTTTAAAATGAATAAAAATGTTAAATAACTTTATGGGGTATTTTACGGTCGAGTTTTACAAGTATTTAAGTGATCCCGATACGAAAAGAAAGGCCCGAGGCCCCTTTGGATCTCTTAGCCGGTCATAGTAAGAGAGGGGGACAATGTGGCTTAATTTTAGCTAACCTAGTCCAAATTGTACATATATGCTTCCACTAGAATCATTTGTCCATAATCCTTATCATTTCAAAAACCAAAAACACACACTTAAGTGTGTGTGTGTGTGTGTATGTGTGTGCGTGTATGTGTGTGTGTGCTTGTTCGCCACCAACAACAATAAACCACCATAAATTTTCCAACTTCGATCGAGAACGTGTTATTTCGGGTTGATTCTAGTGTTCGGGTATTCATTTAAACAACATTTGGGTTATCCGGTTCGTGTCGCATTAATCTATAAATTTGAAGATTTTCTTGTATGTTTTCAAATTTAATTTTTGTTTGTCCTTTTGGGTTTATTTTGGTGCATAGATGTTAGTTGTACAAGTTGATCGTGGTGAAAATCGATTTTTGGAAACGAAACGGAAGATTTAAGGGGTGTTTTGTTCGTGTAACATAAAAAGGGAAAAGTAGGTTTTCGTAGTTTTGATATTGTGGTCGTGATGGTTGAATAATATATGTTGCTAAATAGCTTATTTTTTATAGTAGCTTGTATAGCTTATTTGTGAGCTTATTTTTAAGCTTTTGATGGATTATTTTGGGCTTATATGCCACGTCCCATATCAAAATCACTAGGGAAGTGATTTTTGATTATTTTGTGTTATGGCGTATGTTTGTGGACTATTTTGCGGTTTTTGGTAGTAACAAAATGCGATACGTAGCTTATTAGCGCACGGCCCAATAAGCCCACTTAAGCCGCGACTTAATGGAGGGGCTTATTGTGGTCCGGATTATTTTCTATGTATTAGTATGAGCTTATGTATGTTATTGGGCCTTGGTTTTGGGCTTGAATACTATTTTGGAAGTATAAATACCTTAATGGGCTCTTATTGGGCCTTAAAGCCCAATAAGTGATATTTAGTCATTTTCGGAGTTTTGACAAACTTTTAAGATTTGAAAAATACTTGTGAAGTTATATTGAAAGTCTTTTGAGAAAGCATATTGGAAAAACATCGTGAAATGGGATTTTTAGAAATTGGTTCGGAAAGTGTCGGAATTGTGAAAAGTGTTTGGAAATTAAGGTTTGAAACTTTGGAAAACGTTGTATAAACGTACATGTCATGTCAAAATTTCGTAAAAAGTTTATACTTAAATTTTTTACTTAAAACATGTTTTTTGATTTTTAAATAATAAAATATTATTTTATTTATTTAATAAATTCACTAAAAGACGAAAAATATATTTTTTCTCGAAACTTTCCTAATATGTTTATTATGATTAAACGTGTCATTTTCAATCAAAGAATGGTTTTTATATGGTAACCAAGGTTACCGAATTGATTTGTCGAGATATATTTATAATTATTTATTATAAATATTTATCTATATTACTTATTTATTTACGTTAAATGGTATAAGTATGTACCGTTGAGATATCAGATTGATATGATTATGGAGTGTGTCGTCAACCATCACACTACTAAATTGTTTTGGGTACTTGTACAACGCGTCTAAAATACTATGCATCAAACGTGAAAATGGTTTTGGGGATGAATGATTAAATGGGACATTAACTAGACTAGGTCGTGTGCGGGCTTAGTTGCATTTGATTGAGTGATTGAGATTGGGTTGCCCAAATACTTGCTTGAGGTGAGTTCTCGTAGCCCTACTTTTTAGTGTTTTCCGTTGGGGAAAATGATACTAAAATGAGTTTAGAAATGTTTTGAATTGAACTGTGTGAAATATGGTTTTGTTTTTAGGACAAGTTATGTGCTTATGACTGCTATGTGAATATTATGTATTGATATACTTGCATGTACTGTGTTGGGCATGGCAAGGTTCTGTGTGGTACTCGCATGTTCTGTGTTTGGCATGCGAGGTTCTGTGTAGTACTTGCATGTACTGTGTTTGGCATGCAAGGTTCGCCCTAATATAGTGCTCCAGCTGGTAGGCCCATTAGGTGCATTACTGATTTAGGAGTTGCAACTCCGGGTTTATTGATTGGATGTTGAGCCATGATTAGCGGGGATACTAAGTCATGAGTTGGTTATATGCTTATATTCACTGTCATATAGCACTATTGTCCATTGTTTGAGATATTGGCACAACTTTTTTGTTTAAGGTCAAACCTACGAGCTCGCCAGCATTATTGTTGATGTTTTCGAGTATCATTTTCAGGTGAAGTGAAAGAGGAATAAGTGATGATATGTGATAGCAAACTTAGAAGTTTCCCTTGTGGACTTTTCATGTGAAGTCTTGCTTGCTTGTTTGTTGATTTGGCATTTGAATGTTTTAGTTAAGTTTGGATTTAGACCCCTGTGTGGGCATTTGGAGTTTGTAAGAGAATATGGATTTGGTTAGTGATTTGGGACATCACTCGAGGTTGTTCGAGGATGATGGTATTCATAACGCTTGAAGTTAATGCATTGTAGTTTTTCTCTATATTGTATCTTGTGTTATGATTGATCATTATGTTGCATTTCTTGAGTTTTCACCATTGTCGGGGTGTGACAAGTACCTCCTCCACAACTTGATCCTAAAGATAAAGGTAAAGGTAAGATGGTTGAACCTGAGAAGCCATTGAAGAAAAAGGAGCAGATCAAGTTTGATGAGGAAATGGCTCAAAGACTTCAAGAAGAGTTGCAAGCTGAACTAGAAAAAGAGGAAAGATTGGCAAAACAAAGAGAAGAATATGCAAACACTGATAAATGGGATGATGTTCAAGCTATGATGGATGCAGATTATGAGCTAGCTACAAGATTACAAGCAGAAGAGCAAGAAGAGTTGACCATTAAAGAAAGGTGAAAATTGTTTATAGAGCTCATGGATAAAAGGAAGAAGCATTTTGCAAGACTTAGAGCAGAAGAGCAAAGAAGAAAACCACTAACCAAAGCTCAAAAGAGGAATCAAATGTGTACTTATCTGAAGAACATGGCTGGATTCACTCATAATCAGTTGAAGAACAAAAGCTTTGATGAAGTTCAGAAGGCTTTTGACAAGACCATGAGATGGATAAACTCATTTGTACCTATGGATTCTAAAGTGGTGAAATAAAGTAAAGATAAGACAGAAGGTAGTAAGAAGATAACAAGAAAAGAACTTGATGAAGAAAGTGTCAAGAGACAAAAGCTGGAGGATGATGCAGAAAAGGCAAAGCTTAGACTTTGTTTGGAGATAGTTCCATATGATGATAAAGTTGTTAATTTTGAACCTTTAGCTACAAAATCTCCAATTGTTGACTGGAAGACACAAATAAAAGGAGAAGAGATTTATTACCAGATAGAGAGAGCTGATGGAAGTTATAAAATGTACAAAATCTTTAGTGAAATGCTAAATGATTTTGACAGACAAGATTTGTTAGATATGTACAGACTGGTGACAGAGAGGTTCAAGACAACAAGACCAAAAGGAAGTGACAGACTTCTATGGGGAGATCTTATGACTATATTTGAACTAAGTAAGGAAGATGAGCTATGGAGAAATCAACAAGACTAAACATTGATAAGCTAGGAATTATATAATTTATGTGGAGTTCATTCATTGTTGATGAATACTGTGTATATCCATATGCTGGTAGAAAGAACATATCCTCTTATACAACTCATACTTGAAATAATGTTGAATGGAATATTACAAGTTGATCATGAGTGTGAAATAACATATGAGCTTATCAGATTTATCAAGTCACGGTACAAAAAGTGAAGAAGTGTTTGGATACATCCTCCTAGTGAAGATAAAGCTTTTAATCAAGAAACTTAAAGATTCAAAAGATGAACATCAAGTTTAGGGGAGGATTGTTGGGATTAAAAGACTTCTTAATGTTGTTGAAGTTACTGTTGCTAGTTATGGTTTCTACTGCTGGTGAAGACTGAAGAAAATATTCTAAGTAGTTAGTACTGCTAGCACAAAAGTTACTACTATTAGTGTTAGTTACTACTGTTAGAGTAATCTTGATGCTACTCAAAGTTAAGATTGTTTGTATAAGTTAAGACTGTTTTAGTTAGAACTGCTTATGCGATAAGTATGAGTTATATTAGGAAAAGATCATGATTAGTTATAAACGTATTGTAAGCTCATTAGGGTTCCTTGGTGTATAAAAGGAGAACCTATGGCATTAGGTTATGTATCTATCATTAGTATCTTTTCACAAGTCGTTTAGCTTCAAGGTTTTGTAAACCCTAATACTGTTGAGTATTCGTATTTAATATATTGAGGCTGAAAGTTCGATAAACTGTTTGTTATTGATCTTGTTCATTACTGTTTCATTGAAATTCTTCTTAGTATCATTGACTAGATTCTGCATAGTCTTTGATATTCATAATCAAAGTTTCTATCATAGTTGTTTTGGATTTATTTAATACAACTTAGCTTTATACAACCTAAGCAAGATCTATTTTATTGGGATCAACAATTGGTAAAAATTCTTTATTTAATAATTAACATCATTTACATTTGTGCGATGATATCAAAAACAATAACTGAACCTTTTATTAATCAACCAACAAACCCAAAACAAGATCAAGTTAACAATCAGAACAAGATCGATTAACAACCAAAGTATCCGCACAAATGTGAGATCCGATTATTATCTATACGATAATAATCAAACACGATTACAAAGTAATAAGAGATTAATTAGAAAAATGATTGGGAGAGATTAGGGTTTTGATCGTATGATCGCTTGTTACTGAGCCCTCTTTTCACTTCTTTAAATAGCCACAAATGTTCCAAGCTTCCCCTCCATCTATTAGCAAACTTCAATAAAAGGAAAGAGCTCATTGCAAGTTTCCAGATATCACCTTTGGCCCCTTAAACGTTTAGACCTATAAAACCACAAATGCTAGAAACCAAAGAATAAGAAAACCTTGCATAGAGACTTATTTAGGTCAGATTAAAAATAAGCTATTGCTTATTTGAACATACCCCTTAATCTGACTGCTAAATAAGTCATACATTCCTAATTTTTCACATAGGATTTTATGTTGATATATAGGGTGATGTTTGGTTAAAATGTCTGCAATTTGGTTTGAAGAACAAATTTTCTTTGTGTTCAATAACCCTTTTGCAATTTTCTCTCTAATGAAGTGAACATCTATCTCAAAGTGTTTAGATCTTTCATGAAAAATAGGATTAATGGCTAATTGTAAAGCAGATTTATTATCACAGTGTAGGTCCACTAGGAGAGTAACTTTAATTCCAAGATATAACCTTAACTTTTGAATCCAGATGCTTTCACAGGCTGCAGAAGACAGAGATCTATATTCTGCCTATGTGGATGATTTAGACAAAGTATTTTGTTTTTTGCTTTTCCAGGATATAAGGCAGTTGTTAAAAAATACACAGTAACCTGTAACAGACTTTCTAGTCTTTAGACACTTTGCCCAGTCTGCATCACTATAGCAATTAAGGTTGTTCTTACAGTCAGTATGAATGTATCTAATACCTTTTCTAGGAGCACCTTTGAGGTATCTTAGGACATTCAAAGCACTATTCATATGGGACTTTAAGGGAAAGTGCATATATTAGGCAAGACAGTGAACAGAGTAGGCAATGTATGGCCTAGTGTGAGAGAGAGAGATATAAGTTTCCCAAGAAGCTTTTGTTATCCAGTTATATTATTAAAGAGAGGATCATCTTTAGTGGGAACATAAGGTAAAACTAAGTTAGGTTCCATAGGTGTGGAGACAGGTTTGCATCTAAGTAAACCATATTCTTTTAGAAGCTCTAGACAATATTTTCTTTGAGACAAACATAAGTCTTTATCAGATCTGATAACTTTAATTCCAAGAAAATATTTTAGATGTCCTAAGTCCTTGATTTTAAACTTGGATTTTAAAAAAGTTTTAAACTTATCAATTTTATCCACACAGTTTCATGTGATAACAATGTCATCAACATAAACTAAGAGTGCAATAAACTTGTTATTTTTAGATTTTGTGAAGAAAGAGTGATCATTCATAGATTGCACAAAGTCATTTTCCTTTAAGGTAGAAACAAGTTTTTCATTCCACTTCCTTGGAGCCTGTTTAAGACCATAGAGAGATTTAACAAGTTTACAGACCTTGTTTTTGTTATCTTTACTAGCAAACCCTTTTGGAATAGTCATATAGATATCCTCATCTAAATCCCCATATAGAAAGGCATTATTGAAATCCAATTGAAACAAAGGCCAGCAATTAGTGACAGATGAAGCAATAACACACCTAACAATAGACATTTTCACAACAGGGGAGAAGGTTTCATTAAAGTCAATACCTTCATTTTGATTGAATCCTTATATCTATCAATATCACCACTGGATTTATATTTGATTTTATAAATCCACTTATTCCCAATAGCCTTTCTATTAGGAGGTAAGTCAGTGATAACCCAAGTGTTATTCTCATTTAAGGCTTCAATTTCAGCATTCATAGCATCAATCTAATTACTATCTAGAATAGCTTCTTCATAACAGTTAGGCTCAATACTTTTATTTAAAGCGGAGATAAAACAGTAGTTATCAAGATTAAGATAAGCATAGTTGACAACTTTTTCCACACCATATTTGACTTTCCCTTCAACAACAAAGTCATTTAGACTAGAGGGTAACTTGGTCTGTCTAGAAGACCTTCTAAGAGTGTTGACTGGTAATTCCTCAATTTCAATATTGAATTTTGAATTTTCATAGAATTCATTTATAAAGTCTGTTTCATCAAAAACAGTGCCTTCAGGGTGTGTATTATTGATTTCATCCATTAAAGTTGCTTCAGAGTCATCATTACCCTAATTTATATTAGGACTCAACTCTGTGTCATCATCATTGGAAGACACTCTCCCTTCATCATTGGGATTTTTAGGAGGAAAAAAAAACTATGATTCAAATCTTTATCACACCAGCTCAAATGCCAGTTTGTTTCATATAGGTTTATCATTGTGAAAGGAAACACAGTTCAAAAAACTTAACATCTCTAATTAAATATAGATTTGTTCTGCAAGACACAAAAGTTTGTAACCCTTTTTGAATTGAATACCCAATAAAAACACATTTTTTAGATCTGCTACTGAATTTATCTTGATTATTTAAAATAGTTATATAACAAAGACAACCAAAAACCCTAAGGTGAAAGAGTGAAGGGTCATGCCCATACACATAGAAATAAGGGGATTTGCCAGATAACCACTGAGAAAAGATCCTGTTAAAAATATAGACAGCAGATAGGATGCATTCAACCAAAGATATAAAGGTAATTCCCTGAAACATAAGGGATCTAGCTACATTAAGAAGATGCCCTATTTTCCTTTATACTATTTCCATTATGTTGAAGGTGTATAACACAAGTGTCTGATGAAGGAATCCTTTGTTACTAAGAAAGTTTAAAGTCTATTTATTAGTGAACTCAGTCCCATTAACACATTTGAAAACTTTAATTTGATTTTCAAATAATTTAGAACATTTATAACAAAGCTTATTATAGAAATATAGACACATCTTTCCCTTTATGAACTATATAAACCCAAACTTCTCTAGAGTAGTTATCTGCAATGGTTAGAAAATATTTGAAACCATCTCTGCTAGTGATTTTATAAGGGCCCCAAACATCCAGATGCACTAATTCCCTAATTTTTGTTGATTTATGGTTGCTTAGAGGAAATGGTTCTCTGGTTTGTTTAGCTTTGTTACAAGTATCCCAAAGATGATCAGAAGTAGACTGACAATCAGACTAGATGGTTTTGCGAGGACATCAAAGACTAATCAGCAGGATGACCAAGTCTTTGATACCAGAGGGTCTTAGAGAGAAAATAGGAAGCAATACAACTATTGGAGACAATCTTACAGGTATCAAACAAATAAAGGCCATTGTGTTGTTTACCAATCCCTACAGACGTGTTTGCCTTTAAGTCCTGAATATAAAAGTTACTCTCATTAAAAACAACAAACAACTTGCTGTCTCTTGAAAGTTTATGAACAGATAGAAGACTGACAGTGTACTCAGGTACCACAAGTACATCATATAAAGTGACTTCATTGTTTATTTTCAAATCTTCAATTTTAGTAATTAAAGCTTGAGTTCCATTAGGATGCCCAATAGTTAAGCTCAGGTTTTGAAACATCAACATTTGATAGAAATTTTGTAGAAACAGTCATACGTTGATTTACCCCTGAATCAACAATCCAACCCACACTTATATTTCCAATGACAAAGTCTGTGTTTCCATTAAAAAACCTTTTGAAATTTAAGTTAAATTTAACACTGCCATTAAAAAAGGTTCCCTTGATATTCATAAAGTTTTTACCTGCCATATTGGCATTGGCAGTGGAAACACCATTTTCATTCAAAAGATTCATAAGCCTTGCTAACTGTTCACTAGAAAGAGAGACAAAAGAGTTGCTAGTAGTAGCATTGTTGCTACTCACACCATTGGATTGTGGATCAACTAAAGCATTATTGCTAGACACAAGTCTAGAATAAGAATTAAAGTTCTTTTTAACATAACCAGCAGGATATCTAATAATTTCAAAGCATCTATCCACAATATGTCCAATTTTATTGCAATTGGTGCATTTCAAATTAGGATTAGGCCCCTTGTTGTTAGAATTAGAATTACCAGACCCTTTATGGATGTTATTGTTATTAAACCTCTTCTTATTATTGTCAACAGTTTTGGCCAAAAAAGCAGTCGCAGTAGGTTTAGTTGTCACAATAGAGGAGATATTCCTATGAGACTCTTCACTACTAATCACTGAAAAAGCAGTTTTAACACTTGGTAAAGGTTCTCTAGTAAGAAGATTACTTCTAATAGCTAAGTAGCTCTCATCTAAACCCATAAGAAACTGCATCAACTTAATAAG
The DNA here is from genome assembly GCA_026074375.1 of Tanacetum coccineum. Lineage (NCBI taxonomy): Eukaryota > Viridiplantae > Streptophyta > Magnoliopsida > Asterales > Asteraceae > Tanacetum > Tanacetum coccineum. Next base: position 11,948 of record BQNB010100831.1, read on the forward strand.
TTGATTATGTTGGTCAAAGTGTTTGGCAGCATCACAAGTACAAGGAGGCAGGCTAATCATAGCATTAAATTGTTTCCACAAAGAGTTTAAATTATTATATTATTCAGCAAGGGGGCATTATTTTGATTTAATGAATTTATACTTTTATGCAAGTTAAACACAGCAGAGCCATCAACCTTATCATAGGTTTCTTTCAGATCATTCCACATTTCAAAAAAAATAAATCAGAACTTAGAGAATTAAGAATCCACGTAACAACAACAGAGTTACACATATCCCACTGATTTGCACGACTAGGATTATCAGATTCTCTTTTACAGGTTCCATCAATAAAGCCAAGTTTGTTATGGTTTCTTAAAGCAAAAGTCATGGCTATACTCCACATTTTATAATTTTTAGTTCCAGTTAACTTTATAGTCACAATAGGTGATCTACTAGTATCATCAAGGTGCAAGTAAAGAGGATCACCAAAAGACAAATTAAGATCAGAAGAAGGACGAGCACCAGAATTAACATCATCATCAACAGCCATAATGAAAATAAACAAAAAGAGCAAAAAATAAAGATAAGAGAAAGGAAGATAGTTTCGAGGCTTTCACACCACTTATAGTGGCAGATCAAGGGCAAACCAAGCACTCACAATTGCAAGAAGATAAAATAATAGATGCAAGAAAATAAAAAAGAGGTGTTACAGAGCATGTATTGCAGCAGAAGAAATGAGTCTTAATTATCTTTGATTCACTTAGTCAAAGAGCAATTAAGATTTGGAACAACTTGCCCCTTCCTTTGATTCACTTAGTCAAAGGATAACAATAAACCAGATCCAACGATCGGCCCACAAAAGTACCCCTAAAAACTAAGGTTTGAATCAAACCCTAATTTTTTTTGTTCCAATAAGAAATCACCAGAAATCGATTGAATAGACAACCTTGCTCTGATACCATGTGCGATGATATCAAAAACAATAACTAAACCTTTTATTAATCAACCAATCAACCCAAAACAAGATCAGATTGACAACCAAAGTATCCACACAAATGTGAGATCAGCTTATTATCTATATGATAATAATCAAACGATTACAAAGTAATAAGAGATAGATTAGAAAAATGATTGGGAGAGATTAGGGTTTTGATCGTATGATCGCTTGTTACTAAGCCCCCTTTTCACTTTTTTAAATAGCCACAAATGTTCCAAGCTGCCCCTCCATCTATTAGTAAACTTCAATAAGAGGAAAGAGCTCATTGCAAGTTTCCAGATATCACCTTTGGCCCCTTAAACCTTTAGACCTGTAAAACCACAAATGCTAGAAACCTAAGAATAAGAAAACCTTGCATAGAGACTTATTTAGGTCAGATTAAAAATAAGCTATTGCTTATTTGAACAACATTTCTAAAGATTATCATCACGCCCACGAGTGTTATTGATTCATATTCCACTCTATCGACCCGACTCAACCCCTTATGATCCTTAATGTTCATCCCATGTTATTAATCAGGTAATGTTTGTGCCATTGACTTAGCAGGCCATTTTCTTCTGGTATCATGGTCTTTAAATTGCGAGTATTTTTCTTCTCGATATCGTCTACATACACACACTGCTTTTAGCTTCTTTTACTTGGCAGATGCAATCTCTACATGATACGATATCTTGCAGATTGTTACTCTTAATTTGTGACAGCTAGAAGTTTATATCAGGAATAGCCTGTGTATTTTAGCGTTATACTAATGAGTTCATTATGTTGCTGTCTTGTTATTATCTTATGCTAGGTAAAGCCTATGGTTGTCTCTTTCGAGCCTACACAATGGACCAGAGCATCATCTTTCTCAAACATGAAGCGACTGATGGTCAGAGTTCTTTGTCTTTACATAAATGAAAGTCAAGATTTATGGCTAATGATTTTGCAAGTTTCAAATTGTAATTTCACCTTTCAACCATCCAAATGGTAAGTAGATATTTTAAAGACTTTTTATACCTTTTTCAGAAAAAGAATATATAAACAGAAAGCGGTTTTAAAAGCACGTGCTTTTTCACTCAGATGTACGCGACCTCACCGAATTAGCACTTAACTATTTTCTACCCTTTCATGACCACCCAAAATACATACATTTAACGAGGTTTAAACTCTTTATCTACTATTTAAAAGTAAAAAAAACAATACCATTGAAAGCAAAATACCACTAAGCCATTTAGCGATGATTCTTTACAAACTCATTATTATTCTCTAAGTTATCTTAACATACTTATGTGATTAGTTAAAACTAGCAAATATATGATTAGTGTTGGAAGTAATCCAATTAATCTTTGTAAGTATAGTTTAAATCATAAGTTTGAGTCTGGTGTAAATATAAAGTCCATTTAGAAGAGGCCTGAGTCTGTTAAAATTATGGGCCTAATTAGGACGGTTATTAGTTAAGTTTAGTTAGGTTATAACGTTTAGAAGTATTGTGTTGTTTACTTTTTGTAAATCGGTATATCCCTTCATCAGAGGCACAGATTCAACATGTATAAATAGGTAGGTTTCTGTAATCAATAATCAACCCTTATTCAGTTTTATATCAGATTATTTAAAGGGTTCATCCCATCTTCTTCCTGTTCTTTCTTTTATTCCTAAATGATGTTACATGATGCTTGTTTGATCATTATATGATCCTGTAGATCCTTCAAAACCTGTGCAAAATCGGCTTATATGTTTGTAACAGTGGTATCAGAGCGAAAGGGATCAAACAACACAACAATTCGTGTTTAATCATCACTCAAAATTTTTGCCATGGATGCTGAATTAAAGATGAAAGATTGTTAAGAAACAGTTACACCACCAAGTCGGTGGTTAACCAACAAGAAGAGAAAAGACACAGCGGACTTAAGAGAGGAAAGAAGAACAGAAAGAAAGAAGGGCAGATTCAAAATCAGAAGGAAAAGAAAAGAGAAAGAAGCAATGGCTGCATTTTGTTACAAAAGAAAGAAGAACACAGTTTGTGTTCATAAGAAATCGAGAAGAAAAAGAAAAACCAACCTTGAAAACCCCGGTTCGTGATGAACCCTACAACCGTGATGGTTGATGAAGGTAAGGAACATGCCAAAACCGAAGACCCACACGAAGATGTTAGGAAACTAGAGAAAGATGGGGACAAGGCTGTCGTGATGATAGTACTATGATGATCAGGAGATAATAAAACTTTTGCAACAAACCAACAAAAGCCATGAAGAAATCAACACCAAGGATCAAGAACAAGAAGATTGAAGAATACAAAGATTAATAAGATTAGGGGGGAATATGTTGGAAGTAATCCAATTAATCTTTGTAAGTATAGTTTAAATCATAAGTTTGAGTCTGCTGTAAATATAAAGTCCATTTAGAAGAGGCCTAAGTCTGTTAAAATTATAGGCCTAATTAGGACGGTTATTAGTTAAGTTTAGTTAGGTTATAACGTTTAGAAGTATTGTGTTGTTTACTTTTTGTGAATAGGTATATCCCTTCATCAGAGGCACCGATTCAACATGTATAAATAGGTAGGTTTCTGTAATCAACAATCAACCCTGATTCAGTTTTATATCAGATTATTTAAAGGGTCCATCCCATCTTCTTCCTGTTCTTTCTTTTATTCCTAAATGATGTTACATGATGCTTGTTTGATCATTATATGATCCTGGAGATCCTTCAAAACCTGTGCAAAATCGGCTTATATGTTTGTAACAATTAGGTCAGGAGAAAGCAATGGCTTGAACTGTCAAACAGTAAACTTCAAAAACTTCAAGGGGGATATCTGCAAATTTTCATTTACAAATTTCCGCCTACTTTCTTTCTCAAATCAGCATGGTTCCTTGCCCAAATGATGTTCTAGTAACATTAATGACTAAGTCCTATTTTAAGTCGCACCGGAACAAACACCATAAATAGAACTTTGTTTGTACCATGGACCGAGAGACAAGCCCTACATGATTTTCGTACCATGGACGAAGAAGCAACTCAGCAAGCCCTACATAACCACTTCCGATCCTGCAAGATCTCAAAACATACACTTACTCATTTGGGACATTAAATCAAGTTTTGCACGCTGTTGGAAACAACTGTCCGCGTTGCAACAAAACCAGCAGATTGTGAACAAAAATCAAACACGAGCGATAACCTTTCCTGTTACAATGCATTATGTACTAAACACTGGATAAGAAGACCAAATAAAATCGAGACCATCTTTGGAATGCACCATAATCAATTATCTACAATATCCAAAACATCACAAAACGAAACAAGCAAAGTTCTTTCTTACCCTTTGTTACAATGCATTTTTTAACTCAGTTTTACAAATTGAGACCAAAGTCGAGTTTGGGCAGCTCAATACGTGGCAACTCTTGAATTTTTAGATCATGAACCGGCGAAGATTCAATGAGATTACTTGCGAGGTTACTTGTAATCGACGAGATTGTATCTTCATCATTACCAATAACTTTAGGAGGTCTTATCATACTCATAAACATACCACCAATGGAGCGAAACGGGTGAGTGACTCCATCTTCGAGTTTCAAAATGATGAACACTTCAATATCTACCAAGTGATGATCAGTATTATTATGGCTTAAAGAAGACATTGTGTTATAAAATTTTGTCTCTTTAGTTCCTTAAGCTCTTTTACTATCTTAGCTTTTTCGTTGTCATCTTCTTCTTTCGATTTTGCAACGTTTACGTTCTTCATTTTGGTCAATTCACCGTCGATGGTGGATTCGGATTCCTCTGGTTCACTTTCCAACTTATCCAACTGTTATTTTTATTAGGGAAACAAAATATCAACTTGAGGAAACGGGAATATCTGATAATTACGTTTCCAAAAGACAAAGTATTTCGCGACAAAGTGTATGGCGATTAAATTAGTGACAACTTTGAATCATGTAGAATTGTAATATTTCCCATAAACCGAGTTAAGTGTTTACAATGTTAATAAATACACAAATACATAATAAACGGGATAAGCCCAAACATAACTAGTAAACAATATTATAACGAGCTTCGTTGCATAACTAGTAAACACTATAATAACGAGCTTTGTATATAGTGCGCTTACAATAGTGTTTACTCATAATATTGTTAGTGGACTAATATAAAAAGCTCGTTATCATAGTGTTTACTAGTTATTATCTTTAATACAAAGCTCGTTATTATAGTGTTTACGCATTATTTAGTAGATGTAACAAATGTGATTTATAAGTTGATATCTTGGTGTCATTATAAACTTATGCAAAACGATAATTAGCATTCTGATTAGTCAAATTAATGAATACAACACACCTTCAGGCAACATAAGATTTTTTTACTATTTGATTATTTCATCTCATAAAATCATATAAAATGCAATTCTAAGCACCCTCAAATTGTGCAAACTCATAAATGTCACAAAAGAAATGATTTAAAACGTTTATATATCAGCTACAAATTAGAATAACATGTTTCCTTTCATCAAATGGCTTATCTGCTGATAAATGTATAAACACTTAGGAATTTCAACATTTTTTACATTTCTAAAGCATCCATCGACAAGAAACGGTAAAATAGCCATTTTATTTATGAATGAGAGGTAAAATGACTATTTTACCCTTGTATTTTTTAAAGGTCCTATCAAGCCTAACATGAAAGAGAAAAATTACCATTTCATTAATGACCATTTTACCCCTACAATTTGTAAGGGTCCTATCGTACACCCATTAACACTCTATGAAACAATCTGTTCATGCCTAATCGTATCAAAATACGACTAACTCACTTAAGGATAAAATTGTTGAGTTAATAAGGCCCGATTTATCAGCCCATTTAGCCCGTCTAAGATTAGGGCATCACATTACTTTCTTGTTTATATATATTGTTTGTACAAACCCTTTTTCATTATCAGTTAATACAAATTAGTTACTTTTGGTTCCTTAGTTTCTACATGTTTGTTGGTAAAATTTGTTGGTGTTCGTTGGTTGAATATATCCTTCATGCGACTCTTGTGTTCAAGTAAATTATGTATTTGCAACCTTTGTTTCTGATTGTTTAAAATTAGTATTAACTTTTCGTATTAGCTTTTGAATATTCCCTCACGTGACCACATGATCTAATTTGGTATTGCCTTTTGATTGCTACATAAGAATACATTTGTTTATTTCAATGTGTGACTCAGTTGGTATTGGTTTTCATTTGGCTTGTTTTTGTTAAAGTTATGATCTTTACCTGGTAGAAAGTACATGGACTGATTGTGTCTTTTGCTTTTTCTTATTTCAGTTGTTAAAAGTATGGATTGCTGAATTTAGCAAGTCATGTAAAGTTGAGGGCTTGGATTGATCTTTTATCTTTGGCAGCTGTATTTAAGCTGGGTCTTTAGTCATTTGCGAGATATACAACAAATCAACTCTCTCTCTCAAAATTACACATATTCATCTTCTTCTTGTAAACCCTAATTGATTAAGATCGATCTTGATTCATTGTTTTAGTTTCTAATATTGTAATAGAACTATTATCAATTAGATAATAGGTTTACGACTAATTAGCAGGAGTAAACATTTTGGTTGTTCAGATTGGTTGTTGTCTTGATCTTGAATTGAGATTCAAGAACTTGGTTTTGGTTTAATCAAAGTTTTTTACATGGTATCAGAGCAAGGCTCTTGATTCTTGGTCTAACCTGTTTTTTTTTAAATTAGGGTTTCAAAATTTTTGGGAGTTCTTTGAAATTAATCGATTCTTGATCAATTGAGATTTATCTTGGTCATTTTTTGTTGCTGATTTTATCAAATCTAAGTTTTAAAGAAATTTGGGTTTGATTACTTTGGGGCTTTTGATTCTTGAAGATTCTTGAGGTCAATTAACTTGTGTTAATTGATTTATCTGGTGGTTAATCGTGTTCTTGAGAAGCTGTGGTGGTTTTCCCTAAATTTGGAAAATTAGGGTTTTTGATTGGTTGATTCTGGGATCTTGTTTATACCCTTGACTAAGTGAATCAAGGTGTAGAATGGTTGCTTTAGCATATTGCCCTGTAACCAACTCTCTTCTCTTTTCTGTTATAGATCCTGTTTTAGAAAGTTTTTGCCCTTGGACCGTCATTAAGTGGATTGGAATCCTGGGAACTCTGATTACTCAGTTATCTTCTTGGGTTTAATTAGCTTCTTGAGTGTCTTTTATTGTTAGTTTTTTTTGTGATTTCATCATGTCGTCTTTACACGGTTTATCTGTGATGGGTATGAGTATGATATGTGAGAATGATAATGTTACTCGTATTTGTAAACTGATGGGAGTCACCTTTTGCTTTGCACCTATGCTTGCTGCTCTTACTGTTGTGTATTTCTATACTGTAAATGGTACTGAAATTATCATGTCTGGGTCTTGTGCTTATGACTCCTGGCTTGAAGGAAAAATAATGACTGGCTTTCATGGATGGGACTTGTTAGAAGATCCAATACTGATGAGTTTTGGGTAGGCAAAATGGGATAGGGTCAATGCAATTGTCTTAGGGTGGATTTTAAACTCTATTTCTGAGGAAAATTTTTTTGGGACAAATCTTTTCCAAAAGAGCTAAACATGTATGGGATGAACTCAAAGAAACATATGATAAAATTAATGGTTCTGTTACTTTTAATTAGCATCATAAAATAAACTCATTAACTCAGGATGGATCTTCTATAGCTGACTATTATCATAAGCTTAATGATTTATGGAAACAATTTGATGCTTTAGTTGAATTGCCTAGATGTACTTGTCACGCTGCTGAGGATTTTAAAAAACATAATCAATTAATGAAGTTAATGTATATATGCAAATTAGAAGTAATATTCTGTCTAGAGATACCTTGCCTGTTGTTAGAAGTGCTTATGCTATTATTTCTAGTGAGGAGTCTCATAGAGTTGTTTCTAATCATGCTTCTGGTTCTAATTCTGGTCAAAGGTCTCAGTCTTCTGTGTTTAATTCTAATGTGGGTAATAGAAACAGTAACCAGAGACCCTAAAGCTCTGGTAATACTACCAGGACCTTTAAATGTGACTAGACCTTCAAACTGGGGAAAATAGGAGATTCTTAGTAAGGTGGGTCTCAGCTTTGTTTGTGAGAATTGTGGATCATGGAAATACCATTGATAGGTGTTTCAAAATAAATTGCTATCCACCGATTTTGGGAAAAAGGGGAGAGTGGTTAATTATGTTACCAATGGTAATAATGGACCAAAGTTTTAACCGATGATTTGTTAACTATAATTCTGTTGGATCCAGTCTCTACTTCTTCTTCTAACCTTTTTTAGATGAGCAAGATAACAAAGCGGATATTCTCTGCATTAAAGAAAAATTCTTCTCATAATTGCTAAGGGTGTTCATGCCAATATGGCAGGTACTATTTTTAATAACAGTAAGATCTTTAATCAGAATTTTAATAAGTTCTTTTGAAACAACAATCAATTGCATGATGCATTGGTTGCTGCTGGGTTAATTGTTGATTCTGGTGCTACCAGCACCTTACTTATGATGATAGATTTTTAGTTAATGTCATTGATATTTCTAAGTTTGGAATAAAGGTTTCTCATCTTAATGGTATAGAAGCCCTTATTACCAAAGTGGGAAATATGGTTTTAACCAAGGATATCATCCTATATGATGTGTTAGTTATGCCAGAATACTGTGTTAGCTTGATGTCTGTTCATAAGATTGCTAGAGATAGTAATCTCATTGTTGCTTTTGATGAATCTAATTGCTATGTGTTACCTCAGGGTTTGAGGGAAATGAGATGTCTGGGGATTGGTAGACAGAAGGATGGCTTGTATTTTTTTAATAATGAGTTAAGGTAATAAAATGTGCTGTTGGAAAAAAGCTAATTCTACCTTCTTTTTGCCCAGATTGTTTGGGCATAAAAAGACAGTGGTCATCCTGCTGACAAGTTTTAAAGTTTTTATTAAAGATATTGTTTTTGAGAAAACAAATGATGAAATTGTTTGTGAAGTTTGTCAAAAGGCTAAGCAAACTAGAGAACCTTTTCCTTTAAGTGATCATGTCACTAAACAGCTTGGTGATCTTGTTCACCTTGATCTCTGAGGACCATATAAAATGGCTAGTAGAAAAGGATTTTTTAAGTATTTTTCTTTACTATTGTAGATGATTTCTCTAGGGCGTTGTTTTGGATATATTTGCCTTAAGGCGAGGATGAGAGTGTTTGATTGATATGTGTTTTTATATACTTGATTAGAAATCAGTTTGATAAAAGTTGTTGAAATTTTAGAAGTGATTAATGGTACTGAATTTTGTCAATAAAAATGTAAACCTAAGTTTTGTTGTGATATAAAGGTATTTTACCATCAGACTTCTTTGTGCCTTATTCTCCTCAGCAAAATGGGGATTGTTGAGGCGAGGTAAACATAGACATATGCTAAATGTTGCCAGATCTCTTATGTTTTAGGATGGGAGATTACGTTGAATTTGTGGTCTGAATGCGTTTTACTGCTATTTTTTGATTATACAGATTGCCATCTCAGTGATGAAAGAAAGCCCTTTTTGAACTTCGTGTTTTCTAGAAAACCTTCTCTTAATCATCTAAGGGTGTTTGGTTGTCTCTGTTTTGCTACTATTCTTAACAATTCTGATAAGTTTAGTAGTAGGTCAGAGAAGTGTGTTTTGGTGGGATATTCTAGTTTTAAAAAAGGGTACAAGTTATTTAGTCTTGATAGAAAACAATTTGTATTTTCAAGAGATGTTAAGTTTTTTGAAAATGTGTTTCCTTTTAAGACTGATAATAACTCTACACCTACTCAACGAAAATAATCAGTGTCTTATACATTAATTTATTTTATGAATTTGCATATAGGTTAGTCCTGATGTATCCTTTGATGATTCCACAAACACTAATTTCCACAGAGTGATGGTAGCAACCTGTCTTCATTCAGACAGTTCATACTCTTGACCATAGAGAAGTTTTAGGGATTCTTCTTTGGTTCCATGGTTATGTTAATGAAGTTGCGATGGCGGCAACTCCTATTGGGACAAAAATAGTAAATATGAGGATATTGATGTTGCTGTTCCTGTCCCTTTGGTTGGCAGAAGATTTCTTCAACCTTTAAAGAAGGTCTGAATGAACCCCATGTCTACTGTTAGGTAGATTGATTTTGTCATGAATTCAAAATTGAAATATGGTCTTGAAAAGTGTGTTGGTATTGCTTAAGCTTAAACCTGAAATTTTTTGTTTTACCACTAAACTTAATAAAAGTAAAGAACCTAAAACTTTTTGGGAAGCTAGTAGTAGTCAGCACTGGGTTGATGCAATGAATAAAGAAATGGATGCCTTATATGAAAATGGTACTTGGGATATTGTAGATTTGCCTCCTGGTAGAAAAGCCATTGATAATAAATGGGTTTACTGAAATTAATTAATCTATCTAGTGGTGCTATCGAAAGATATAAGGCTAGGACTTGGTTGCTAAAGGTTTTTATTCAAAGGAGGGTTATAGATTTCGATGAAACTTTTTTCTCCGGTTGTTAAAATTGTTACTGTTAGATGCTTGATTAATTTTGTTGTGCAATGTGATTGGCCTTTGTTCCAGCTTGATATTAATAATGCATTTCTTTACGGTGATCTAACTGAAACTGTGTATATGAAACTACCTGATGGTTATTTTGATAAGAATGATAAAAGAGTTTGTAAGCTTAAAAAGTCATTATATGGGAATAAACAAGCTCCTAGACAGTAGAATGCTAAACTCACTCAGGCCTTGGTTGAGGATGGATTTGTGCAGAGTAAGAGTGATTATTCTTTGTTTACTAAAGCTGATTCTGGTATGTTTCTAGCCTTACTTGTTTATGTTGATGATATCATTATAACTGGAAACAGCTTGGTTCACATTGAAAACTTTAAAACTTTTTTGAAAAGCAAGTTTCAAATTAAAGATCTTGGGAAGTTAAAGTATTTTTTGGGTATTGAGGTAGTTGAAACTGATAAAGGATTGTTGCTCTTTAAGGTAAAGAAAGTAATTGTTTAGATTTTTTAAGAATCTTGGTTTACTTGAATTAAACCATATGCTGTTTCCTCTTGAACAAAACTTAAAGGTTTCCAGTGAGCCAACTTTAAATGATCCAGTTATAGATAAGATTACTGGGTATCAGAAGTTAATCGGTAAACTGATTTACTTGACTCACACTAGACCTGATATATCATATGATGTGCATTGTTTGAGTCAGTTTATGCATAGACCCCTTAGGTCTTAAATCTGAAGGATTGCTCTTTAAGGTTGTGAGATACCTAAAGCTCACATGGTAAAGGTGTTCATAATTATCAGGTGTCCAAAAGTTTCATTTGAAGTCTTTTGTGGAGCTGATTGGGCTAATTGTGTTTTTTTATTTTTATAATTTTTTTATTTTATTTTATTATATAATTATTATTTTAAATAATAGCAGTAATATTAAAATAATAAATATTTATTATAATATATTTTTTTTTTTTATTATAATTATTTTTAATATTTAGCCGTAGAAAATCTTTTACTGGGTTTGTTTATTTATTAAATGCGCTTCGTTGGTTTTTGGAAAAAAAGCAAAAAAAAAGCAAAACACCATTTCTAAGGTCTACTGTGGGATGCCTGAATTTAGAGCTCTGGTTCACATACTTCAGAAACAATTTTGGTCTTAAAGATTTTGAAAGATCTAAATTTGGGTAACATTTTACCTGTAAATGTTTTTTATGATAGTCAGGCAGCAATTAAGATTGCTGCAAATCCAGTTTTTCATGAAAGAACTAAGCATTTGGAAATTGATCTTCACTTTGTGAGAGATAAGGTTCTAAGTGATGTTATTAAAACTCAAAAGATTAGTTCAGCTGATCAAGTAGCTGACATATTTACAAAAGGCTTAGATAAAATGCAACATGAGTTTTTGGTCTCCAAACTTGGGTTGGTTGATTGTTTCCAGGTGGAGATCAAGGGGGGATGTTAAACTTATGATCTTTACCTGGTAGAAAGTACAGGGACTGATTGTGTCTTTTGCTTTTTCTTATTTCAGTTGTTAAAAGTATGGATTACTGGATTTAGCAAGTCATGTAAAGTTGAGGGCTTGGATTGATCTTTTATCTTTGGCAGCTGTATTTAAGCTGGGTCTTCAGTCATTTGCGAGATATACAACAAATCAACTCTCTCTCTCAAAATTACACATATTCATCTTCTTCTTGTAAACCCTAATTGATTAAGATCGATCTTGATTCATTGTTTTAGTTTCTGATATTGTAATAGAACTATTATCAATTAGATAATAGGTTTACGACTAATTAGCAAGAGTAAACATTTTGGTTGCTCAGATTGGTTGTTGTCTTGATCTTGAATTGAGATTCAAGAACTTGGTTTTGGTTTAATCAAAGTTTTTTACAGTTTTGGTTACTAAATTTGAATTGTCCCCATTTCTGATTAGAATGTTTGTTTGAGCCCTACTGGTTTGTTAAACCTGGATAGTAGAAAGAATGATACAAAGTTAGATTTGTTATTATTTGAGCAGTTTCAGAAATTTTTAGTCATGTATGAGAAGTTTTAGATATTTTTAGACATGGAAGAAAAGTTAAAGAATTTTTTAGCCTTTGAGCCTCATGCTATGTCAACCTCCTCTAGTAAAGGTTTCGCATCATTCTCTAAAGAGATATTAGATTCGGGTGTCACTCATCACATGTCTTATCTTTTGTCACAATTTATTT
>BQNB010100832.1:0-24614 GCA_026074375.1 Tanacetum coccineum
TGAATAAAGACCATAATTATTCTCAAAATAATTATTTAATACTTGCTTGATGTAAACGCTTAATTGTTTGATGCCCGTTTACATTGAACACTAATTTTTAGCCTACACGATTTAGCTTAACGTTTACGATTTAAAACAAACGCGTACAATATAAAAGATGAATAGTAGATTTATCGTCGTTGTCAATGACTTGAAAACACAGAGTGTTATAAAGATCAAGTCCTGAACTGATTTATCCAGAAGTCATGCTTTGAAGCCCGGGTTTTGAACTGCGTCGTTCAAAATCCATCGCTAAAAGCTCACCAAATGTCAAGTTCATGGTCTCCATGATTTTCTTTTTCCTTCGGTTGTATACTCTGTAAGCACAAGAATTAGCAGAATAACCAATGAAAAATCTAATATCACCTTTCGCACCAAGCTTCCCAATATCTTTACGATCATTTTTGGGATAACAGAGAGCCCCGAATACATGAAGAAAGGAGATGTTTGGTTTTTTGCCGTTAATAAGCTCTATGGTGTTTTGTCAAATCGACGGTGAATGATGGAGCGGTTTTGAGTGTAGTACGCAGTAGTAATAGCTTCAGCCCATAAGAATAACGGAGCACAAGAAAAAATCAACATTGTTCTAGCAGCCTCCACTAACGTTCGGTTTCTTCGTTTGGTGATTCCATTTTGCTGAGGAGTTCTCACACAAAAAGATTGGTGAGAGATGCCAACACTATCAAAGTATTCTTTAAGCACTTAATTCTTAAATTTTGTGCCGTTGTCGGTTCTTACAATAATTACTGAAGCTTGTAGAAGGACTTGCATTTTCTTCAGGAAAGTATTAATCACTTCTGGTGCTTCATCCTTTAATATGAGAAAGTGAACCCACGTGTAACGAGAGCAGTCATACACTATCACTAGAATATACCGCTTTCCATTTATGCTTTCGACTCTCATTGGGCCACACAAATCTAATGAAGCAGGCGTAACCTCTGCTTTGAATTTGGAACAGGTTTGGGTGGGTGAGATGCCTTTTTGCTTTTTATTTGCTTACATGGGGGACAAAGATGTTCTTTATGATATTTGAATTTTGGAAGACCGGTGACGAGATCATTTTTAGCAAGGTTATTTATGGTGTCAAAATTGAGATGGGATAAGCGTTGATGCCATAACCAAGACTTGGTAGAAGTGGCATAAGCCATAAGGCAAATTGGAGATGTAGAGGCTATTTCATGTAGATTGATGGTGTAAAGGTTTTTTGTACTATTTCCTTTCAACAAATCAACTCCTTCTAGATTTCTAACGAAACATGTGTTCCTTCTGAAAGCGACCTCTAAATCTAAATCACAAAATTGCCCAACCGAGAACAAGTTGTGCCCCAAGCCCTTAACGAAATAAACCCTGGTAATCAAAATATTTCCACATTGAAGATCGCCATAACCCAGAATTGCATCAACATGATCATTTCCAAAGCGAACAGTTCCTAAAAACTTCCAGACAAAATTGATGAGAAACTTTAGATTCCCGATCATATGTTTGGAACAACCCGAGTTGAGGTACCATAAACAAATTTGGATAACCTCAGCTGATCCATCTGAGTCCTAGATGAGAGCTTTGTTAGTCTGAGTACCTGATGTCGATGCTTGCTGCAAATTTGCCATCAAGATGCAGTTTGCATTGACTTCCTCAATTTCATCAAGATCCCCTACAACAACCATTAAATCAAACTCTTCAGCTTGGAGTTGAATCCTTGCTTCTTTCTTTTGAGCAATCAGCAACTGAGTCTGAAGATAAGCAGCATCCCTTCTTTTTGGTTTAACTATGTAGTTCTTAGCAAGATGACCCATTCCTCTGTAGTTGTAACACCTTACATGATTTCTGTTGTTCCCATTACCATTACCTTCAGCCCGTGATGCTATAATATTACCATTTCCATTTTGATTCACATTCTAATTAGTAATCCCCTGAACAAAAATAAGCCCATTCTGATTTCTAACATTCTGAACACCTGGATTCTGAACTACATTTTGAACAACATGATTCTCGACATTATGTACTGCATTATACCCATTTTGATTCCCAACATTTTGCCCAGCATACTATCTAAACTGATTTCCACCATTACCTCTGACCATCTGCATCTATCTGTTTTGACCCATATTCATACCCGCTTATGCAATCTGCTTGTTGTGAGGGTTGGATGAAATTCTTTGATTGTTGTTGGTTGGTGTAGAATAGCTAAGTTTGAATGCTTTAGCCATTAGAATGAGTGCCATGTTTATTGCAGTTGTGGGATTAGAAATGTCTTCGGGATTTATCACTGGTTATTGCATGTAGTTCTGGTTGAATGATGGTTATGGGATGTAGTTGTTGTTGGGTAATGGTTGTTACATGTAGGTAATTTGTGATGGGGATCTGGGTGAAACACTGGATAATTGTAAGGATTATTGAAATTTACCATGAGTGCCAAAGGATCTTGTGTTTTTGCAAGTCATTCTGCCCTCAGCTCATTTGCCTCCACCTGATTTAATTTCAAGAAATCATACAACTGAATGTAATCTGCTGTATGCAAGTCCTTTGTTTGGTAAACAATGGTAACATGTCGTCTTCATTATGGTTATAGATTGTTAAGGAACTTGAGGTTGCTGGCAATCTTTTTTGGAAAATGTTTGTTTCTTTTGAAGTCATTCATTAACTTTGCGAAATGATGATAGTAAGACTCAATCGATTCCCCATCAGTAGAAGTAAACCTTTCCTATTCATTAAATAACTTAGCCTTTTTCTCTTGAACCCTAATCTCAGAACCTTTCATCATTTGCTGAACATGTAACCAGATTTCCTAAGCAGTTTCACAACTATCAACAACGATATAGATGTCTTCAAGAAGACCTATGAGTATAGTCTGAATGGCTTGATCATCGGCTTCCGTTTGCATTACTTGTTTTTTAGTAAGTTCCTCATTAGTCTGCTCATGAAAAGTTTCAGCAACAGGAACTTCACGGTCTGGATCACCCGGTTCAGGAATCATTCGTCTGACATATGGACCATGCATAATGGAATTGTAGATTAGCTTTCCGTTTAGTTTACTCTTTGCATAACGAAGAAGACGAGAAAACCATGGAACATAGTTGTCTTTGTTAAGCATAGGTAGACGGTTTTCAGAACCAGTAGCATAAATGTCTTGTTGAGTCGACATTGCAAAAATGATGTGAAATGATATACTAGGATCGTTTTAGTGATTAGTGATTATGAGTTGTTCTTGATTTAGATTAAGTACTTGAAAGTACAATAGAAATTTATTTTGCGAGATTTTACAAATCTTGATTAAACCGAAAAAATAATTGAATATTTCCCGGGATTTTACAAATGCAAGAATAAACCGTGAAATAAGAGTTCTAGGCAAAAACAGGTGAATAAGTCTCCTAAATAATCAATGCATAAATCGCCTGAAATTGGTGTATATTTCGCGTGAAAATGATTTTCAGTTGAACCGAAAATGGTGTATATTTCACCTGAAAATGATTTTCAGTTGAACCGAAAATGGTGTATATTTCACCTGGAAATGATTTTCAGTTGAACCGAAAATGGTGTATATTTTGCCTGAAAATGGATTTCGGTTGAACCGAAAATGATGTATATTTCTCCTGAAAATGAATTTCGGTTGAACCGAAAATGGTATATTTCACCTAGAAAAAAGTGTATATTTCGCCCAAGAAAATATGTATGAATCGCCTGAGGAAACACGTATAAATTGCCTAAGGAAACACGTATAAATCGCCTAAGGAAACTGTATGTTTCGCCTGTATGTTTCCCCCTTAAACGTATGTTTCGCCTCCTTCAACGTATGTTTTGCCTCCTTTAAAAAAATCCAGAAAACCAACTTTTAAAACACCTAAAAAACACACTTTTAACGTTTTTTTGGTTGATTTCTTTTGCAAAACTAAGTATTTCAAGGCAAGATCTAACATAAAAATACAAACTCTAAGGTTTTTAACACAAAAAAATTTACACTTTGGTTCGTGTATATGAACACAAAATGCACCCTTTTTCAAGTTTTTAACAAACAAAAGACACACAAACCACTAAACACTCCTAGGCTCTTGATACCACATGTTAGACTATCACTTCCACATCATAAAACACGAAAATAATATGAATTCTAGAGAGAGAAAGAGGTTTTAGAGAAAGAAAGTAAAAGAAAAAAATGGATGATTACTTAAGAAGAAATGGTAACCAACACCCTCCTAACATGCTAGAAGGGTAGTATTTATACTACAAAGTGAGTTGGACCCTTGTTGGGTCGTTTGGGCTTTCTCTATCCGAATAAGAGAAACAAATGGACTTTAGCCCGACACCTAGGCCCAATTAGCTTAGAATACTTCTCGTAAACTACATTTTCTTATACAAGGCTCGGAAATATTTAATGACATTCACTTTACTACAAACGAGACTAACAAATATTACCAATTACAATGTTGAACACCTTCCTGAATACTTTTGTTTTTCTTAAGAACGATACGATGCTCTCAGTCATTTTAGTATTAGTCCTATTATGAAATGCACTTTCACCACACGCCAATTGGCATATGGCTCATCCACCCGATGCATTTGATGAGTATTTGCAAATTGGTGAATGTTGTTCAGTGACTGTTTATGGAACATCACTAAATGCATATATATTTTATACGTTGGAGAGTTTTAAAGGAAGCATAATTTAGACGATATCCAACATGTATATGAATTGTACGAGAACAAACATGGACTCCCGAGACTGCTCACGAGTATTGATTGTATGCATTGAGAATAGACAAACTGTCCAAAGGTGTTACATGGTCAATTTAAAAGACGTGATCATAAATACCCGACTATCATGCTTTAAAGCCGTTGCAGATTATAGTTTGTGGATTTAGCATGCATATTTTGGGGTTTCGGGGGCAAATAACGACCTCGGTGTTTTATATGTTTCACCTTTATTTGATGACCCTGTTGCCGATAAAGCTCTAAAAACTCCATTTATAGTAAACGGAAATACATATGTAAAAGGTTACTATTTGGCGGATGGAATATATCCTCAGTGGTCTGCGTTTATCAAATCATATTCTATTGCAAGGGATGAAAAACAATGAAGTTTAAAAGAGTGCAAGAAAGTTTAAGAAAAGATGCCGAACGAGCTTTCGAAGTCCTACAAGGTCGTTAGGGAATTATACAACAACCCACACGCGGTTACCAAGTCAACACGTTATGAAGAATCATGTATTGTTGTATCATATTATATAACATGATATTGAAAGATCAAGAATTCATCGTTAGTGAATTTAATGAAATATACATTTCTTCACAACCGAATATTCAACGTACGTGAGTCGAACGATGCAAAATACATAGACAAAACACAAAGAACTTCGGGATAGGGAAGTTAACCACAACCGTCGACATGATACCGTAAAGCATTTATGGAACATTGATTATTAAAGTGTATTTCTTTTAAGTTATCATTATTTTATATATATTTTTTTATTAATGAAGTTTTAATTTAGTTTAATATGTTTTTTATTTGAATTTGAATAAATGAAAAAAAACCAGGGTGCTTAAAGTTACCAGAAATATGGTGTTTTGGAAGGATGAGTGTTTTTTTGATGTTATAAGGTGTGTGGGTATGTAGAAGGGGAGGGTAGTTATAGTGGGATAAAAGATTAGGTCTGGACGTGTTAGGGGGGGCGAGCTGCGGGGGGGGTTGGGTGGGGGGGGGGACGGGGTGGGGGGGGGGTGTATGGTCTGGATATATTTTATTTATTTTTGGGGAAAAGAAGTTGTTAGGTAGATTTAAGGATTTGGACGGGGGGGGCGGGAGTGAGTAAATGGTTTAAAAATACTGTTCAAAAAAACGGGTAGAGGTGTGGGATAAGGGGAGGGTCGTTTATGTATATCGTTGGGGGGGGGGGTTAGGGGGGGGGGGGGGGGGAGACGAGTTTTTATAGTCTTCCATGTACAACTTATACTCCAAAAAAACCGAGCGATGCGAGCATAAGCATGGCGATACAGAGTATATGGGACTGAGTGTTTAGTGGCCAATAGCACTTTTCTCATAACACGATAATCGACTATAACTCAAAAAACACTTCAATCTTACCAAACACATACTTTCTGGTAACTGTAAGCACCTGTTTTATTTCATTTATTCAAGTCAAATAAAATAAACGCATCAGTTAAGACTATTTGAAAACTTCATTTAAAAAAAAATATATATAAAATAAGTGTTAATTAAAGAAAATCTCACACACAATGAGCGACGAGAGCAATGTCCATATATGCGAGAGAGAGCAGTGGTATCATTAGAAACCGGCCTTGGGTATTAGCTCGAATTCTTACTCTCGCGATCTGACTTCTTCTTGTACAAGTATGGGTGTACTTGCCGAGTTGGTACTATAGTGATATAAGTGTAGTTAGTAGGTTTTGTGAGAGTAGGCTAGAGAATACAGAAGATATATCTGGCACGCAATGGTAAAATGATAGTATTTGATTGTGGTCCGTGAGACTGGGAAATAGTTATATGTTGTAGGCGTAATGCAATGCAATTGTACATGAAATCACATTCATGACCTACATATCATAATCTGAGTTTGTAGCACTGGAGTACTTTCTGAAATCGGGCGAAGCTGAGTTGTTGATAAGTGATGGCTAAAGACCTCTATGAGGCTTTATGGTGGTCATCAATTCTATCATCATGGGTCTCAACTACTCACTACAATAGAGACCCTAGAATATTTGTATACTATTCGTTACATAGAGAGAATTCGAGCACATCTTCCTTGATCTAGCTATGAGCTGTAGCTGTGACGCTATGACACGTCCTCTCTAGTGACTCACTCTCTAATGGGTATGTCATCTCTTTACATAATAATATTAACGCTGAAACCCTAGGACAATAGAATCTTATGAGGTGTTGCAGAGAGATAACATCGCTGAGTCTAGCCGACCTGACGCCTAGGACAGCATGCTCACGACCATAGGACAGTCTGAACTCGATAGTTAAGGCTAATACATGATTATCCAGTTCAGTTCTAGTAATGTGAGGATTTAGTAGATGGCTTTATCTCGTAACTTGTAGGGTCATCAAAGATTTATGTGCACTCAACTCATATAAAGCAAGCACATAATTTATCTAGGTTCAAAGAGCGCCGACACCGGCAGTACAGATACTAGCGTCAATCCTTCCTTACAATATATTATGTCGATATGAAATTATCTTGAGTCAATAATACTAAACTTACATTATGAGATCTGACACATGACGAATTAAAGGGCGTATCTGATACCTCGACTAGTTGTATTTGATAGCACCAACATTCATATATGTATCAGCGAGTGATAGACACCATCTGATTCAAGACTTTCAAATCTCACTATGTTATTACATGATGTGGTATCACCAAAAGAATCTATTATACTTTGTCACATCATTCCATTGTAGATGCCCTTAATCTAATTTTCATTCTACCATATAATCAAACTGATATCCTTGGTGAATCCTAGTTACGCACCAAACAAACCCTCACTTTAACATTCTTTATTTAACACTTACATATTAAAATATTCTTTCACTATAATTCAAGCCAAAATACTTTTTGTGACCCATCATAACAAATTAAAGCACAAACTCAACAACAAACTCAACTTAAAATATAAATAAATAATAATAATTGGCTTACACCAATACTTTAGCTTAAACTTTAGCGCAGGGGGTGCAATGTGGTAACTTGACTTTGGCTCAAGCCAAAACTATGTTACATATGAATATTGTCATCTTCATGTTACCACGCCTTAAACTTTTTGAGGCTCAGAGTGCCGCTTACAGTTTTGTGTTATAGCAACAGCTATGTTTATTAAAAAAATTAAAAATTATGAAAACTGCTTTCATGGTATAGTTTTGTTTTTGGTAAATGTGGTTTTTAACTTTTTGATCAATTAAATTACAAGCTTTGAATCACATACTTAAATCAGGTATAACTGACATGATACTCGCGTATTACGGTTGCGGATACACTCTAATTAAAATACTTGGTGACTAATATGTTATGATTATATGTTTTTCATGACGAATGTAATAATATTATGGGGTTAATATGTACTCGACATTTGTTTCTTTCGATAATAAATGTAACGAGAAGTGTTTGATAAATAGAAAACATGAAGATGAGAAAGATGACATAAACAACGATAAAGAGAAAAGTATAAGACCTTTGGCCATTACGCTATATATAGTAAGGTAGTTGAAAAGTCATTACGTTTAAGTTAAAATAAGTGATTGTAAAACTAGAAAACATGTGATTGGTTTGTATCATTTCAAATAGATGATGACCATATTAGTTAGTAGCTTTCATCAATTGTAACATTTCTTTTATCAATGTATTTTTTATGTAGGGATGTTTTATTAGTTACGTTAATTGTAGGTGTTTAAGACATAATTTTATAATAAGTAAGTGTGTAAACTTAATATTTTAAGACTTTTATTTTGAAAAGGTTTCAAATACTTTATAGTGTAGTAGAGATTAATCATTTTAAAAGGTTCATGTAATCACTAAAGTTGTTTATCTCTACTACATATAAAAGGTTTACATTAATTTCTTGAAATTTGAAATTTATTGAAACTAAATCTATCTATGGCAACTCTTGAATCACTAAACAATACACGAATGACTTTGATATCTATCTATGACAACTGTGAAAGCACTAAATAATGCATGGTGTATTCCATTGCCTATATAATACACGGTTGGCTTTATATGATTTCATACATACATTTATATTACAGCTGAGTCTCCTCTTTTCTCTCTCTCGCTAAAACTTACACTTTAAGATATCAAATCACATAATATATGCAAGAGTATAAGAGAGGGTTTAGAGAGAGAAAAGTTGAAAGGTTTCTAGAGAGAGAAAAGAGAAAGTATAAATGAAATAGAATGAAACCAACACCCTCTCCATGGCATGGAGAGGGTATATATAGTACAAGAGGACCGGTCAACCATGGGTCGTCTCGGTTAGCTTACTTACTTTATTACATGTTAACTACGAGCTAAAAACTAATCTACTTTGGAAGTGACCAAGACTTTTCTGTATTCCTAATAATCTTCCCCTAAAGGAGGTCACTCCCATTTACAATGATCTTAAGCGTAGCATTTTATGAATGTGTTCAGTCTTGCTCATAGTCTTGATTCTTTGTACTTTATCTTGTGATATATATAGTGATCTTTGATCTTGAGCTTGTTCTAACATGCTTGACAAGTAGTGATCTTGAGCTTTATGAAATCATCAATCTTGCATCATCTCTTGTTTATCTTTGTGATTCTTTGCCTTCTTGTGATCTTGTATCTTTTTTGTATCTTTGGACCCAACATGCTCATTACTTTATTCACTCTTGAAGCTTTCTAAATATATTCCTTGATATTGCTAAGGACTTTAAACAGTTTGTGGCTTCAAGGAATTACTTCGTCCTGAAAGCTATTGAACAATCTTCCTTGGAATGCTTCATCTTAAAAACTTTATGACTTCAAGGAAGACGTTGAGTATCAGAGTAGCGGAAGACTTTAGTAACATGTACTTGAGCTTTCATCATGTCTTTATATTTGTCGATCGAGTATGAGCATGTGGTTATGAATCCGACTCAGCTGGAATGGGAATCCGCCACCATTGTATAAATCTGCAATTAGTGGTTAGTTATAAGCACAGTTATGGACGAATCTGGCTTTGTCATTCATCGAATATAGGTAGCGATAACCTTCGATTTCATGAGGACTAACATGTGATCAGGTAGACTCAATTTAGAAGAGTCTCCTTGATAAGATTTCCAGCTTCAAGTATCGGATCATCTAATACATAAGCATCAGATTTACCGTACTTGCTTGTTCTCGTTATCGAAATGTCTCCAAGCAGACAGCACGATAAGAGTGAATCGGTTAGTTACTATCTTACCGATTGAGTCATCAATTCATAAACTGGACCGAATTGATATCCAGTTATCACAAGTTTGATCCATAAAGGATCTCATAAGTCACCTACCGCAGTGCTGTTTGATGTTGATACTTGAAGGATTTTCATCGTCACTGTGAATACTAAAGAGTATCACTCTGATGTTATGGTAAGATCACAAGGATAATGCGTATGACTCTTAAGATTTCACTTGTTTTCACGGTGTATGAGGAGCAAGTGTAATTTGGAATAGTATCATAATGAGATTTATTGATGATCTCTTTTTGGCTTTAGACTCAATAGTGCATTTTGGTTTTAGTGATCAGAGGCTGGAGCTGACTGCCACCTTTTCAATAACAACTAACTTGAAGTGAGAAAGTCGATAGATAACATGTTTATCTACGTGAGAAATGAAACAAGTATCTTTTGAGAGATCTTGAGTGGCTAGGGAGGGTTGTGCATTGCATCACTGGGTCCATGATGACTATCTTCAATACCAACAATCATCATTGTGATTCTGATAGGATATGTTGTGACACTCTGTAAAAATTTAGAATTCTCTTTTCCTTTAAGAACAATTATGTACCGCAAAATTTGCAAAATTTACCATTAATCTCAAAAGAAAGTTATTCTATAAATAACTTGCATCACTTCGTGTTATAGAGGGTCTAAATAGCACGCGAATATTTCTATTTCTACTTTTGTGTCTAAAGAGATATTTTAGAACTTATAGCGGTGAAATCATATTTATTTCACATTTTGTGAAACGAAATCATTTACTTATATTATTTTTATGAAAACGTCTTTACTCAAAATAAATACCCGTACCCATGTCAATACCCAAGGTTTTCCCTATAAAGACTTTATCTCAGTACACTACCCATCTCAAAATTTAGGCATAACAATTTAAGAGCTATGGCAACCCGTGACCAAATTCAAAATACAAGATAAAAACATCATCATATATATTCCTTACACAATTACCCCACCTATTTCATTTCTTTTCTAAACCTTCACATGCTATATGTCCCAACACCTGATAAAAATTTCAAAGGCCAAGAATAGTGTCATGAAGTACCAATGATGATCAATAGTATTAGAAAGTATCACTATTGTCCAATAGCGTGTATAATATCATTTCACATGCTTTTGAAAATTTCCAGTAACCAAACAAGTATTTTGGGTATAAATAAGAACCATGCATGTACACTTCTAGCACAACTAAATTTTGAAAATAAGAAGTAAACAATACGGTTGGAATTAAGGTTTTCGTTGGGTTCGAGAGTCTAGAAGCGTCAAGTTTAAAAAGGGGTGGTAACCAAGGGTGGTTCGAGCTCCTCAATTTCATCATTTCTCCTCATTGTATGTCAAACTTGGACCTCGGTAAGTCACCCTCGTAGTTTAACGTCCATCATCATTATATCATTTAACTCGTAGGCTAACGAACCTTAGCTTTGTATGGCAAGTATACAATGCATGGGGTACGACCCATGCATACCCCTTGGGTGCGTACGCATGCCAAGCCCCTCATCGTACCATGCACAGAATGTTTTTGCATAAGAGGAAAACGAGAGTAAAACACGTCCCATCATGAGAGAAGCGAATATCGAACCCAAGGAATTTTTAGAAACCTGAAACATATACGTAAATGTTGGTTCACTAGGGATGAATGAGTGATAGGTTACACGTTATTTGCACGGCTTTAGCACGCGTCGACCTTGGCATGTACCTGGACATAGCCAACTAGCATGCGACGAATCACAGTGAGCCGTTGGCTCACTGTTGGAACATCGCAGCCCTAGAGAAACCGAGCAAGGGTATGCTCGTTGGTTTATAACGAGACCTTATAATACTCGACACTAATTGGCATCACGAGACACATTAAAATGCATGCTAATACACCATAAAAGGGTGCTGCCACAACAGCAGCTGTTGAGCCTGCTCAGGCGCACAAATCGACCTTGTGTCTCGACATCGTTTACCTCGTGGCTGTACGTATTGACCGGATCATGCAAGTTTAATGGAAAGGGTTAATTAAACATGATGTAGGGTGCATATCATGGGAAAAAGAAGACCACAACAGTGGTTACTAACCTCACTATTGGTCAACAGAAAAACAGAAAAGGGAAGAGGGTGTAGGTCATGTGGGTTTTGTATTGTTTTGTAATAATGCATATGTTATTTTCTGCAAATTGCATGCGATTCACCTTATAAAAATTTTAGACGTAAAGAAATGTTTAAGCTTGCATGTTTCGGGCTCTTGAGTTGGCCAAGCCGAACCCAAATGGGTTGGTGAATTCTTTAACGAGCCCATATTTATTTCGATAAGTGGAAAAATCTAAATAACATTTTGATGACTTAAAAATTGTAACGACAAAACCAAGTCTTAAACGGGTAAATAAACGTAACGCGGTCCATAAAATTTATCTAAACACTAAAAATATTTTAAAGCTTATTTGGGGTTTTAAAACGAAAAAGTTACAGGATTAAAAGCGTAGATATTGAAATATAAAAGGTTAAATGTTCGATAAATACTATTTTGAAACGTAAGGGGTTAAAGGTGCTGAGGTACAGATTTAAGGATTGAATGTGTAAATTACTTAACTTAGAAAACAGAGGGGCTAAACTTGCTATTTTAAAACTTAAGAGTATTAAATGTGAATGAATAATTTTTATAAACGAGTCGAACGGACCGTGATGTATAATTCTACGAATTAATTAACGACAACAGTATAAATAAATAGACGTGATGAGGACATATATAGACTTAGTAACTTACAACTAATACTTGTATTTTCCTAAGATATAAATCGCATGAACTTATAAATATGAGTTAGGACGCATGACTTTATCAATTTATATATATACCTATAAGTGTACAGTCGTGTATCATCCCTAGAGCCAACAGCTTAATCAACATTTTGAAAACATAAAACGTTATCTCATAAACGACAGTGCCCTTTGATGACCCATGTGCATAAGCCATTTCATACATTAAGTTCTAGAATGTACACTCAGATTTGTCAAAATTACTTAGGTGTTTGACCAAGTCACTATTTGACGCGCATTGATTCATTAGCAATTCCAGACGATTAACTAACAAGGTGAGTTTTCATAGCCCCTACTTTACTGTTTTAAATCATCTTTTGGGGTGAGAACATTGCTTATTTTTAACAGTTGAACACAAGTACATTTACTGATTTACTACTGGGTCTAAGTCCCTATTCAACCCAATTTGCTATATTGCCCAATTTATCATGAACCGTTAATTACTTGTAAGCGCGAATGTTATGGATAGATCTATCGGGATTGACATCCCTGTTTGTCTTGGACTAACATTAGTCAAGCAAACACAGTTTCATTTGAGTCAGTTACGGATGTCACGGGTTGAACATCTGCATGGGCTTACCTATGATGGTACTTGTTAATGCTTCGGTGTCATAAGCTTAGACATTAGTAAATACTTTTCATTGTGATATATAGGATTACTATATTTCATGCTATGGTTATAAATCTTGTGGTTCATCACTATTATCAAACAGCAAAACCTATGAACTCACCAACTTTATGTTGACACTTTAGCAATGTTTTTCTCAGGTGTTCTACCTTACGGAATATAAGGAGTCTGCATTTGTATAATGGCATGTAGAGTTCTATCTCTCGTATCAAGTCCTTTTCACGCCATGAAGTCACAATCCCAAATTCAATCTTCCGCTGCAGTGAAATTTGGGGGTGTGACAATTGATATTTGTCAAATTCAACGCTGCACAACGATGATACTTATCCTCTACAATGTGTACATGGCCGTCGTAGGGTAAGTTGATGCCGACCTGTTATAGAAATTGAAGCATGATTAAATGTAAATTTAAATTAAGGGTTGAGAGTGAGCGACTGACAAGTCGATTCTTTTCAACGATAAGAGATGATTTACTAATTACTACGTATATTTTTATATATATGGAAACGACGTCGGTAAAGTTTTTTAGCCAATTAAGAAAAACAACTGGCCCAATAAGATTACAAAGTTAAATAAAAAATTACAAAATCTACCCTCAACTTTTACCTATTTACGACTTTTTAATATAATAAACTTTATTTATCAAATACTTAACACTTTGTATGTATTTGAAAGAAGATACAAGTCTGTATATGTCCAGCATAACATCTTCACGTAATCATTTGTAGGGATATGTATCTTCTTTAATAAAACAAGGTGTTGTGAGTGGTCTAGGATAAAAAAAAGCTATTTACATATTCTAGGTCTTCAATGTCACCTTTTTATCCTAAATTTTAATTTTACAAGATTTAACATCTACTTTCTTCGTCTTAAAATAAATGGATAGTTTGACTTTTTAATTTTTTTCCTTTTTCAACTTTGATTATATATTTTGTTTGTTATATAATACTTTGAAATAAAATTAATGTCAAAGTTGAAAAGGTAATATTTTGAAAAGTTAAACCGGACATTTATTTTGAGACGAAAGTAGTATTTTTTTAAGAACTTTGGAGAAGAAATGTTCGAAACAACTTTTACGAATCTTATCATACCATAAGATTATATGCAAATAGTGGCGACATATATACTTTTGTCATTTATTTTTACGTATATATGAGTGTGGAGTAAGTGAGAGTGAAAAAAATTAGTCTTTTAAATTGTGTTTTTAGGAAGATACAAATCTGTATATGTCCAAGTTATGTGCTTTACTTATGTTTTCGCGCTTAACATCGGCGTACAACCTTATTTATCAAAGAGTATAAATTTCCGGAAAATAATTCTTAAGTCTCCTATAACGGGTCTGCACGTAATCATTTGCTTGACGGAACTTCATGGAACCATGAAGAACTAAAACAACAATAAAAACGATGTAAATGAATTTTCGACACTATTATACACATACAATATGTATCATATGAATAAGTAATATTTTGTAGGGATATGTATTTTCGTTAAGAGAACTTTGAAGCGAGTTAAACCAGGTCGAACGTGAGATTTTTTCCACATTGGCGGGTGAACAAACATTTGAGGTTTATTTATAAGTGGAACCTCAATATGGTCTTGTGAGGGGTTTATGATAAAAAGCTATTTTAACAAATTTCAAATCTTTCACGTCACCTTTTTACCCTAAATTTTTGTTTATTTATACTTCATTTATCTTTTTTTATCACTACTACAAAAACAGCTTTTACCCACAGACTTTTCCCACGGAAAAAATCTCGTGTGAAATTTCCCACGGAATACCCTGTTTTTAAAAAGTTTTGAGTTCAAAAAAATGTTTTTCCAAGTTTTCCTAAGTTATTTTTGAGACTGTGGGATTTTAAAAAGCTACAAGTGCTTATTTAGATAAGCACTTGGGATTTTGAGTTTTAGTTCAAAAAAGTGAGTGTTTTGTGTGTCTAAAACAAGCCTTGGGTCATTTGACTTTGATAAGTCAAAGCTGTCAAAAAGGGTAAGTGTCAAATTTTTTTTTATCTAAAAAGCCATTTTCACTCCCTAAATTCAGCAAGTTTAAAAGTGTTTTAGAGGTCAAAAATTTGTGCACAAGTCCATGTATTGGAGTACTTAAGCTGTTTAAGCTTATTTTTTAGTTTTGAGCTTATTTGACAGCTTTTAAAAAGCTGTCAAATAAGCCCTTGTGTTAAGCACTTAATCTCCCCTGGTGCAAAGGGGTGATTTTAAGCCCTCTTTTCTTAGCCTTTTAGTGTACTAAAGTCCTAGGTTTTGGCTTATTTGGAGAGCCCATAAGCTCTTTATTAAGCCCCTTCAATCTCAGCCCTTGAAAAGCTTTTTAGATAGCTTATTTTTAAGCTAGAAGTTGCCTTTTTGACTGTTTAGCTTAAGCTTTAGTGTAGGAATTGCTAATTTTCATTCTGGCTTATGGAGCTTATTTCATAAGCTCATTTTGTTCCTAGTAGCTTATTTAGGATAGTGTAGTTAGATGTTTTGCTTATTTTACATTTCCTTAGCTTATCTAAGTATTAACAGTTAGTTAAGTCATTTTTAGCCTTTAAAGCTTAGTTTTAACTTTCTGTCTCATAAGCTCCTTTCAGCTTATTTAGTTTTAGCATCTAGCTTTTTAGAGCTTATCTAGGTTAGGATTGAGTCCTTTTTTAGATTAGTTGTCCTAGTTTAGCTTATTAGCCCTCAAAAGCCAAATGACTTAGTTTTTTAGTCTTAAGCTTATTTTTGCATTCTGTCGTTTTAAAAGCTGTTTTAAAGCTTATTTATAGCTTTTCAAAAAAAGTCATAGTTGAGAAAGTTGTTAAGCCCCACGAGCTTAACAACTTTGTTTTGCAAAGTTTTTCCAAAAAAAAAAGGGGGAAGACAAGGGGTGACCCGGGTGAGCAAGACTCGAACCCGGGTCTCACCTGATACATACTTTTATACACAATCACACGTACCGCTGCGCCCTGCGGACTTTATTCCGTTTTAAGTCCAAGGCTGTGGTATTTATACACGTTTTGGCCTTTTAAGCCTATAAGCTGTTACAGCTTATTTGAGGGCTTATTAATAAGCAAACTTTTTGTTTCTTATTTTTCGTAGGTAGAATATAGTGTTAAGTATTTTAGGAAAAAAATTCAGAATTTTTCGAAGTCATTTAGTATTTTTTACAATTTAATTTCGTTAAAAGTTTAAAAAATTCATAAAAAATACAAAAATTATCAAAAAAATATTTTTCTTTTTTAGAAAATTTTCTTTAGTCATATAGTTTGGTAGGGAAAAATATTAAAATTTCTTCATAGGGTCAATTTTTATAACTTTTGCTTTTTAAGAACGGGTTCGGTGCGGTTTTTGCTTGAATCGTTTTTGGGTAAACGACTCCGTTTTCAGTCTAGTCTTTTTCATTTCTTCGTTATTTGTTACTAGAGTAGTTTAGAAGCAAAATATTTCTTCGTAGGGTTTATTTTAAAAGTTTTAGGTTTTTCCCCCTTTGTTCGGGATTCGTGCTCTCGTTTTCTAGCTTAATTTCATAATTTTTAGGTTTTTCTTAAACGTTTTTATTTGTTATTGCTTAATTCAACTTCCTGCACTCTCAAATCATTTCTCTCCTTCCAACTCAAATCTTCCGACTGTATCGATTTTCCAGTACAGCCTCGTTAGGGATAAACGACCCGGGAACATTCTATATGTGTTATGATTATGTATGCCTTTGATGTCACACCATATTTGTAATACTTCTACCCTTTAGGGTCGGGGCGTTACATTAACGCTTCGGTGTCATGAGCTTAGACAATAGTAAATACTTTTCATTGTGATATATAGGATTACTATATTTCATGCTATGGTTATAAATCTTGTGGTTCATCACTATTATCAAACAACAAAACCTATGAACTCATCAACTTTATGTTGACACTTTAGCAATGTTTTCTCAAGTGTTCTACCTTACGAAATATAAGGAGTCTGCATTGGTATAATGGCATGTAGAGGTCTATCTCTCGTATCAAGTCCTCTTCATGCCATGAAGTCACAATCCTAAATCCAGTCTTCCGCTGCAGTGAATTTTGGGGGTGTGACAGATTGGTATCAGATTGTTCTCTTGTCAATGACAGGTTTTCCAGATTGTTCTCTAGTATCTGGAATCCGGATGCTCTAAACATATGACAGGGAACCGCTCTTAGCTCATGAACTTCGTCAGTAAATTTCTAAGAATTGTTAGATTCAGAAACGACCAAATTGCAAAGATTATGAGGTATGGTGACTATCTGCTGGGAAACATAATTATCTCAAGGGTATACTATGTTGAAGGGCTTGGACATAACTTGTTTTCTGTTGGAAAATTTTGCGACGCGGATCTTGAAGTTGCTATTCGGAAAAACACTTGCTTTATTCGGAATTTAGAAGGTGTTGATGTACTTTCAAGATCCAGAGACACAAACTTGTACACAATTTCTCTTGATGACATGCTAAAGACTTCTCCGGTCTATCTACTATCAAAAGCTTCAAAGACTAAGAGCTGGTTATGGCACTGTCGGTTATCTCATCTCAACTTTGGTACTCTAAACAAGCTATCCAAAGACGGTCTTGTACGAGGCATTCCAAAGCTTAAATTTAAGAAAGATCATCTGTGTTCAGCATGTGCATTAGGCAAAAGCAAGAAATCCTCTCATCAACCCAAGGCTGAAGACACTAACCAAGAGAAACTCTATCTTCTGCATATGGATCTTTGTGGCCTGATGCGTGTGGAGAGCATTAATGGGAAAAAGTACATCCTGGTAATTGTTGATGATTACTCACGATTTACTTGGGTCAAATTTCTGAGATCAAAGGATGAAGCTCCTGACTCTATCATCAAATGCATCAAAAATATTCAAGTCCATTTGAATGCCACAGTCCGTAATGTTAGAACAGATAATGGAACTGAATTTATTAATCAGACTTTTCGAGAATTTTATGAAAATGTCGGCATCTCGCATCAAACATCTGTTGCTCGCACTCCTCAACAGAACGACGTTGTCGAAAGACGAAACCAGACTCTTGTGGAAGCTGCTCGTACAATGTTGATATTTTCAAAAGCTCCATTATTTTTGTGGGCCGAAGCAATCAATACAGCTTGTTATACCCAAAATTGTTCCCTGGTCCGTCTCCAGTATAACAAAACTCCATATGAGCTGATGCACGACAAGAAGCAAGATTTATCATTTCTTCGGGTCTTTGGTTTACTCTGTTATCCGACCAATGACAGTGAGGATTTGGGTAAACTAAATGCAAAGGACGATATTCGTATTTTTGTTGGTTACGCGCCCGCAAAGAAAGATTTCAGAATCTATAACAGAAGAACTCAGAAAATCATGGAAACCATTTATGTAACGTTCGATGAGCTGACAGCGATGGCTTCTGAACAATTCAGTTCAGGACCCGGACTTCAATTAATGACTCCTGCAACATCCAGTTCATGACTCGTACCAAACCCTGTTTCTCAACAACCTTGTATCCCACCAACCAGTAATGATTGGGATCATTTGTTTCAACCCATGTTCGATGAATACTTTAATCCTCCAACCAGTGTTGTTTCTCCAGTTCCAATAGCTGCTGCACCAAGAGCTGTTGATATAGCCGATTCACCTATGTCAACTTTAATTGACTAAGATGCACCATCAACAAGTATCCCATCAACACAAGAACAAGAAGAATCTCTAATTATTTCTCAAGGTGTTGAACAATCCCCAAAAACACCACACTTTAATGATGATCCACTTCATGAAACTCTTCATAAAGACTAAACTTCTCAAGGATCGTCATTTAATGTGCGACCATCCCACACTCCATTTGAACTTCTCGGTGAATGGAATAAAAATCAACCAATAGCAAATGTGATCAGAGATCCTTCTCGCTTAGTCTCCACCAAAAAGCAACTTCAGACTGACGCTATGTGGTGTTATTTCGATGCCTTTCTCACTTCAGTCGAACTGAAGAATTATAAAGAAGCAATGCTCGAACCATCCTGGATTGACGTTATGCAAGAAGAAATACATGAATTTGAAAGACTGCAAGTATGGGAATTAGTACCGTATCCAGATCTCATAATGTTGATAAAATTAAAGTAGATCTTCAAAGCCAAGAAAGACGAGTGTGGCGGTGTACTCAAAAACAAGGTTCGATTAGTTGCTAAAGGTTTACCGACAAGAGGAGGGAATAGACTTCGAGGAATCGTTTGGACCTGTTTCCATAATAGAAGCCATTCGTATCTTCATTGCTAATTCCGCCACTAAGAACATGATAATCTATCAGATGGATGTTAAAACAGCTTTCTTGAATGGGGAGCTACGCGAAGTGGTTTATGTTTCTCAACTGGAAGGATTCGTAGATCCAGACAAGCTAAATCACGTGTACAGGCTTAAAAAGGCACTCTATGGTCTTAAACAAGCCCTACGCGCATGGTATGATATGTTGTCCAGTTTTTTTACTATCACAAGAATTCTCCAAGAGTATAGTCGATCCAACACTATTCACCAAAAAAGCAGGACGCTGCATCTTATTGGTATAAATTTATGTCGACGACATAATTTTTGCCTCTACTAAACCTGCTATGTGTGATGAATTTGCTAAAATAATAACTTCTAAATTTAAGATGTCGATGATGGGACAAATGTTTTTCTTTATGGGATTACAAATTTCTCAAAGTCCCAGAGGCATCGTTATTAACCAGTCCAATTATGCTCATGAAATAATAATAAAATATGGTATGCTATCTACTGATTCTGTTGACACCCCTATGGTGGATAAAAGTTAATTGGATAAAGATCTACAGGGGAAACCAATAGATCCTACACATTACCGTGGGATGATTGGTTCCTTAATGTATCTTGCAGCCAGCAGACCTGACCTTGTATTTGTAGTGTGCATGTGTGCCGGGTATCAGGCAAAGCCTACCGAAAAGTACCTCCATGCAGTTAAGTGAATCTTTCGATAGCTAAAGGAACCATTGATATGGGTCTTTGGTATTCGAAATATTCTAGCAACACTCTAACAGCATATGCAGATGCAGACCACGCCGGGTGTCAGGATACTAGACAAAGCACATCTAGAAGTGCACAATTATTGGGAGATAAAATTGTTAGCTGGTCATCCAAAAAGCAAAAAAGCACTGCTATCTCCAGTATAGAGGCGGAATATATTGCTTTATCTGGGTGTTGTGTTCAAATCTTATGGATCAGATCACAACTAACAGACTACGACCTTAAATTCAATAAGATTTCTCTATATTGTGATAACAAGAGTGCAATGGCTTTATGCTGCAACAATGTTCAACACTTAAGATCAAAACACATAGATGTGAGATACCACTTTATTAAAGAGCAAGTGGAGAATAGAGTAGTGGAACTCTACTTTGTCAGAACCGAATATCAACTCGCAAACATCTTCACAAAAGCCTTGCCACGAGAAAGATTCAACTTCTTGATCGAAAAGCTAGGAATGAGAAGCATGTCTCCTGAAACACTCAAGAGTCTGACAGAGGAAGAGGACGAGTAATGGTGGTAACTCGTGATATAACCTGTATATTATATGTATATAAGAAAATATAAAAACACAAGAAGATTTTTATTTTTTATATAAAACTTTTTCAAAAATAAAATGCAAAAAAAATAAAACCAAGAAAATCAAATAAAAATATAAAATTAGAAAAATACAAAAATATAGTATATCTGACATGTCTTCTAAAAATCGATAACATTTACGGAATTAGAAATGTCATTTAATAATGATACGAGGCTATAAATGAAGTTCGAGCAGAAGTTATAATTGTTTTAAAACATCTCAATGGCTTGCTATTATTTCAGATAGCAACCCGATCATCATCTTAAAGGCAAGTATTTTGGCAAAAAGAAAACTTGACCTCTCAACGAGAATTAATTTTCTCGGGCATGGTCTACTTAATAACCATGCAAAGGCTTGTGTTTACTTTGCAACACAATATGTGCTTCCTTTATACAAATTAATGTACTGTTAGTGCATTTCTTTGTCAAAATAAGAGAAATCTTATTTTTATAGTGTTGATTTTCAAAATAAAATATAATCATCCTTCGGTTTCATCAGAAAATCATTTTCTAAGACAATTTGAACCATCAAATAACGACTACAGCTCTTTAAATAGAAAACAAGTCATTATTTGAAGGGGAGAAATTGTCAATTTATCTTCTTAATAATCCATCAAGTGATAAAAGGAAAAAGTTTTTTTTAACAATAACAGATCATTATTTAAAGGGGAGTTAATTAAATTTAACTCATTGGGCTTTAGATGTTATGTGTTTATGCCTTTAGAGACTTAATAGCAAAATGTGAGGCTTAGTCTTGATAACATAACCTTTAGGGACTAGTTGTGCCATTAGCGCATTTAGTTTTGCCTTAAGTAAAGTTATTAAAGACAAATGGAGGTAGGTATAAACCTTAGGGGGCATTTTTGCCAAAACCTTAAAGTTATAAAACAAAAAAACTCCCCCACCGTCTCTTTCATTCATATGCAAACCAAACACACCCCCTTTCCTCTCTTTGAATTCGAATCAAACAAGAACATCAAGATTTAGAGCTTTTTAATCCTCAAGGTAAACTAGAAACTTGTTTGTTATATCCAAACCATCTCATAATCAAAAGGAATCGACCAAACACACCTTTTTTACTCGAAAAAACCTAGATATAAGTCTAATGTTATTCAAGTCAAAAAGTGGGTAAATCTTTAAATTGATTGAGGGGTGTTGATCAATAAGGGGCATATAACGCGTGTTTAAAACAGTTTTCCATGGGGCTATCATATGAATGATTTATGTGTGATTGTTTGTTCGAAAATACTAAGAAGAGGTCAAGAACATGTGAAAGTTCATGGGTTTGTGTTTAAAATCCATTGTGTGTTATAGAGTGTAAACAAGGTTTAACTTTAAATCTTGAGTTTGTTGGGTGTTAAGGTTCATACGAGTCGAAATTTGCATATGTTGAGATTTTTTGTGGTTAATTCATGTTAAAATTGGTGTAAATGATGTTTATGGTTGCTAATAGTCATGTATAAATCAAATTTTATGCTTATAAGTGAAGATTGAGTATGATAATGTTTTGGCTTGGGCGAAGTATACGTTTGTTTCAACCATGCGAACTATACAAACATTGTATTAGGCGAATTATACCATTATTAAACTAGGCGAAGTATACATTTTCACTAGGCAAATTATACTAGTGGCCTAGGCAAACTATACATGAATTAAAGCTGGGCGAATTATACATGGACACACTAGGCGAATTATACACTTGGCAAGCCTGGGCGAATTATACACCAGTTTAACTAGGAGAATTATACACTTAACAAGGGCGAATTATACGTGAGTTACACTAGGAAAACTGTACACATATCAAATAACTAAGCAATCTATTCATAAACATCTAATCTAAGTGTATTATTCCTATAAATTATCAATAAATGATTCATTTAGGGTAATCTTTCCTTAGAATTCAATTTTTTTGCCTAGTTATCTATAGTTGGCCAATAGTTAGTGTGTTATAATTCCACGATTGACTCTCTGATCATTGTTAATCATCATGCGTATTAATTGCTAGCCTAATAATTTGTGCCTATTCCCCCGTTATAATTCCCTTCATGCATCTAAAATCAATATTCATACACCAAATTATCACTCAGTAAAATACATATATGTTTGTGTGTATATAAACTGTATTTGACAAATCTTAGCAGAACCATGACTACTACTGCCGCTCAACAAGTTGCTCTTGATAATGCCTTGGTACCACTTGAGAAACAAGTCGATATTGGCAAGCGCAACATGAGAATTGATCCTACAAAGACTCAGAAAGATCCCACCTATCAAGTTGTCTTGGACGCTCTTGCACTCACCACTTGCTATCCTGCTTTCCTTATCACTGCAGACGTTCCAGAGATATATATGCAACAGTTTTGGTTCACCATCAACAAGAAAGACTCAATCACTTACCGGTTCAAGATTGATAAGAAAAGTTACATAATTGATATGAAAGTATTCAGAGAGATCTTCCAAATCTGTCCTAGACTTACGAATCAAGATTTTGATAAACTCCCCTCAAATGAAGAAATTATCTCCTTCATTAAGGAACTTAGCCACAAAGGAGACATTAAATCTATCACTTAAGTGGTTGTTGATCATATGTACCAACCTTGGAGAACCTTTGCTGCAATCATCAACAAGTGCTTATCTGGGAATATTACAGGTCTTGATAAGCTCTAATTTTCGAGAGCTCAAATTCCATGGGGGATGTTCTATAAGAAGAATGTTGACTTTGTCGAACTTCTCTGGGAAGACTTCACATTTCAAATAGAGAACAGATACCATAAGAAGCAAGAAAAGATGTACTACCCCAGATTCACAAAAGCTATCATTCATCATTTCATCACCAAAGACAAGTTAATTTCAATGAGGAACATAATGTTTATGCATACTGCTCAGGATGACAGCATTTTGGGTACCATGAGATTTGTCTCCAAGTCTGATGACTTCCAAGTATATGGAGCATTACTTCCTATTAGGATGACTAATCAGCAGATACAGGACTCTACCTCCTAGAAGACCTATCTTGCATATGCCACTAGTGCAGCATCACCCAAGATGAAAAGGAAATTCAAGAAACCTGCTTCTCCGTCTAAGAAGAAATCTCTTGTTGTTGTTGACGAACCTGAAAACAAACCTGTCAAGAAACCTGCTGCTAAAAGACAGTTTGCTGGTGTTCGAATCCGAGACACTCCTGGTGTGTTTGTGCCAAAGAAGAAGGCACCAGCTAAGGCTAAAAGAAGCAAGGGAATTGAATTGTTATCTAATGCCGCATTACTTAAGGAAGCTTAATAAAGAAGACTCTCAAAAGAAGCAAATGAGAAACAAACATTCATCAAGCAGGTGGCTTAAGTGAGGGAGCTGATTTTGAATCAGAGGTTCTTGATGAGCCAAAAGGTAAGTCAATTGACACAAGTGAAGGAACTGGTTTAAAACCAGGGGTTCCTGATGTGTCAAAAGCTGATTCTTTTGAAAGCGAGTACGAATCTTGGGGTGATAGTGGAGATGAAGATGTCGATGATCAGCAAAGTGATGATGAAAGAACAGAGTCTGATGATGAACAAACTAAGACTGATAATCCTAAAATAAGTAATGATGAAGAAGAAACACAAGATGATGAGTTCTTACATACTCTTAAA
>BQNB010100833.1:0-24614 GCA_026074375.1 Tanacetum coccineum
AGTTCACCGGAACTTATTATGATAATACCTCAGTTGAGAATATTATATTTTGGTATTTTACCAATTTATGAATTTTATTCTCTTCTTTTTTTTTCTTTTTTTTTTTGATTTAAGTTCATTTAGATACTAAACTTTGTTTGGATATTGGGGGACTAATCTCCACCATCTATTTAATCAGATCTAACGGTAAGGATCAAATTCATCTTTTATACTATCAAGGGCATTTCGGTCTACTATATAAAAAATTTCTTTATACACATTTCATTTTCACGCACACACATAACATGTTTTTCCACCACTTCTCTGTTCTTCCCCAATTTCAAGTAAACATCCAAAACCCTAATTTAACCTTCAATTCACCAAACTAATCATTAATAATCATCATCTTTGTCATTTACAACCTTCAATTCATCATCGATATTCATCATCTTCATCAATTGCAACCTTCAATTCGTCATCAGTAATCATTATCTTCATCAGTTACAACCTCTAATTCGTCATAAATAATCATCATCTCATTATCGTCGTGATCATCATCGTGTTTTGTGATCTTCTTTATCATCATAGTAGTTTGTTATCATCATTTTCATCGTCCGCTTTGAATGGATTTGAATGAACTGATTGTTGTTGTATATGTTATAGGTGAACTTGTTAATAATTATGTTAGATCATTGATGAATCAAGTGGTTAGTACTTTGGAATCTCTCAATTATGTTGCTAATATTGATGATATTGAAATTAGAAGTTGTATATTTACTTCTATAATTCATTTAATGTTTATGATTTGGTAATTTATAATTTTCACATGATTTTATAGTTTTGTTTTGAATTTTGTTATAAATTGTAGTTGCTATAGTGTATATAAGTTGCTATAAGTGTAATGGAGTGAAGTTTTGATGTGATTGTCTCATTAATTTTCCGAGTTAACTGCGGCATCATGTGTTGTATCTTATGTGATATGTGATATTAAGGTGAAGCTTAATTATTCTGTCTTAGAAGAAAATGTGTGATATATCACATGTGATATATCACATGTGATATTTCATGTTTCTTCTTTTGATACAGTAGTATCATATGTGATATTACGGTGAAGCAATGTGGGTAAAATCTTAGAAGCTATATCACATGTGATATTTCATGTTTATTCCTTTGATAAAGTAGTATCATATGTGATATTAATGTGAAGCTTAATTATTCTGGCTTAGAAGCAATGTGTGATATATCACATGTGATATTTCATGTTTATTCTTTTGATACAGTATTATCATATGTGATATTATAGTGAATCTTAATTATTCTATCTTAGAAGCAATGTGTGATATATCACATGTGATATTTCATGTTTATTCTTTTGATACAGTAGTATCATATGTGATATTAAGGTGAAGCTTAATTATTCTGTCTTAGAAGCAAATGTGTGATATATCACATGTGATATTTCATGTTTATTCTTTTGATACATTAGTATCATATTTGAGATTATGGTGAATCTTAATTATTCTGTCTTAGAAGCAATGTGTGATATATCACATGTGATATTTCATGTTTATTCTTTTGATACAGCAGTATCATATGTGATATTAAGGTGAAGCTCAATTATTCCGTCTTAGAAGCAATATGGGTAAAATCTTAGAAGCTATATCACATGTGATATTTCATGTTTATTATTTTGATAAAGTAGTATCATATGTGATATTAAGGTGAAGCTTAATTATTCTATCTTAGAAGCAATGTGTGATATATCACATGTGATATTTCATGTTTATTCTTTTGATACATTAGTATCATATGTGATATTAAGGTAAAGCTTAATTATTCTGTCTTAGAAGCAATGAGTGGTATATCACATGTGATATTTCATGTTTATTATTTTGATACAATAGTATCATATGTGATATTAAGGTTAATTATTCTGTCTTAGAATCAATGTGTGATATATCACATGTGACATTTCATGTTAATTTTGGATAGTTTGGGAATGGATTTGATTTTTAATTTAATGTTTTTGGAGTTTTTTGTTTACTTTGATTTGTTGTTTATGGATATTCAAATGGTTGTAGAACTTGAATATAGGCAAAGAGAATATGAAGAGTTAAAGCACGGGGTGAATACAAACCTGAAGATGATGATGTGACAATTATTCGATTTTTAAGGTAAGGTTTTTCTAAGATCTT
Organism: Tanacetum coccineum; assembly: GCA_026074375.1. Taxonomy (NCBI): domain Eukaryota; kingdom Viridiplantae; phylum Streptophyta; class Magnoliopsida; order Asterales; family Asteraceae; genus Tanacetum; species Tanacetum coccineum. Next base: position 2,175 of record BQNB010100833.1, read on the forward strand.
TTGCCAACAAGTATCTTTCATATAGCTTATAAGTTTATCATAGTAACATAGGTATTTATAATTTGAATACTGATAACTTGCATAGCAAAATGGTGTGTTCATAACATGTAGCTACACCAAATAGTGATCTCATACGCGGTCGGCTTTAGGCTTCCTTTGGTTCGGTCGTTGTGTGTTAGAGAATTTTTTTGTGTTTGTTTATGGTTGGTTATATCAGTTCATCATTTTTGTGTTTTGGGGTTACTTAAGAATATTTGATTTATAGTTTGTACCGTGTTTTCAGTGGTTAATAAAATGCCCGAATTAGATGATATGAAGATAGATGCAGACTTGACCTATAGTTTGAAGATTTGGAAAGTTTGATCTTTCTGGCATTACCACACATTGTAAATAGCATAAGCATTTGTTCAAGTGTTCGAGGTCATGGCCTCTTGAGATGTGAATAGCAAAAGAAGTTGTTTAAGTGTCCGATACCAACCAACTTTCTGTTGTGTAGTTGCTATAGACAAGATATGATTAATGGTATTTAACACTGTAATTTACAGGAAAATGGCAACAACTAGCTGCTCCCAACGTGTGTGCCGTTAGGAGATGGACACGATGGCAACACACTGCGTTCAACCAGGTGGTAAGCAGCCTGTCAATGCTACGTTACAGTTCGAATGCTCTCTATTATATCAATGAATATAATTGTTACAGTTGGCTTGCTTTGGAGATTCATATATTTTTGACACACAATAAGGTCAAAAAAGATTAGATATGAGCGATTTATAGCTTAGTAATACAAAAAAAAAGTTTACTTGCTCTTGAAATAGCTTTAACTATTTTAAATAGGTTGATCCAAACACAACCTAAGCTTAAGGAATCATATATTTTTAGAATTGGTAGTCACTCAAAAGTAGCTTTAGCTGTTTATATTAACCTAATAACTTATTACTTATGTTGCTTAAGATATTAAGGAACAAAACTAAACAAGTATTAAGAAGCAATAGCGAACACGATAACATGTATATGACTGACCTACTACTAGAGCCTTTTTTCTATTAAATGGCCTGCTGGTATACTTTTAGTCTATAAAACTGCCTGATTATTGCAGCTTTAAAGTTATAATAATAAACTTTTTGATATGCTTCTCATATTAACCAACTTTAGATCAGGTAGATAGTTTTATTCATTTTGTATATCCAGAAATTAGATTTGTCTCAAACTTCATGTTTGAACAAGGCCAAACTAGATTCATATTATGCGACTATACAGACTTACAAATACGCTAGACTAATAGATGGATATGTATGTATGTTTGCAGTGAAATGATAGAAGCTGTTGTGCATCAATACATGCAAGAGTTCTTTGGATGCTGTTACTTCAAATACGACATCAGGAAAAAGTACTGTGGCAACATCTTTGCTGGTGGTTATTGTCACAATAGTATCAGGAAAAAGTAGGCAATAATGAGAATTTTTTGTAGCATTTTACGTTTCAATATACAAAGGATTCATAATGGAGTATGCAAAAGTAAAATGAAACCAACTTTTTCATAAAATTTTATAATGGAGCACTAATAATTAGCAACATGTTTTATTGCTTTCGTAGAGTTGAAGCATCAAATTTGATGATATTTGTTGGATCATTTATCATGTTATTGTTTTTGAAAGGCACATTCATGAAACGTCAGGTTCTTATGTTTCTATATTCATTTTCATCAAGTGTTATTAGAATTCTATGAGATACGCTTGGGGATGAACAGAACGTACACTTGGGGATGAACCGAACGTCTTAACAAAATCAAGTCAAAAATAGCCCCGCCGCAACGCGCGGGCGCCAGACTACTCGTTTGGTTCATTCAGGAAGTTTTTCTCTTGTTTTTATGATATGTCAAAAGGCTTGTAAAGATGAATTAGCATATTAGCGATATAAATTACAATAAATGGAAATAATAATCACACTTTATTGATTTATCATTTGTGATAGTTCACTTGATATCAAAATTATCTTTATGTTGCTCAAATGAAATCGAATGTAAAGCGTAACATTTTATGGATCTTGGTGAGAAAAGGTTAAGCCATAAATTTATCATCCGAAGGCAAGGTTAATGTTGCTTTAAAATAGTTTTAGTTGATTTATCACTTGTGAACAAAAAATAAAATATTTTTAGTTGATTTATCACTTGTAAAACATTAAGTTAAATAGACATTTAATAATACGAGTGACAATTTATTGATTTATCACTTGTGAACAAAAAATAAGATGTCTTAATCACATATTAAGCAAGGAGCATTAGCCTGTGATGCTCACCCAGTTACACAAAATGCTTATAAAAGACTTGATTTGACTTTAATATTCAGTTACAAATCATTTCTAGTTTAATTGTATATCATCATACGACATATCATTCAGCTTCCATATCTCGCTATCCAAAATTCCAACCAACACGCTGACTAACCATATAAACCATAAATTCATGCATTTTCTTTAATGTTGAAAGGCATCGTCTCTTCATTTTCCCTTTCTTTTATCGCTTCATCTACTATATGCTTCATTGCTTCCTCATCCGGGTCTTCTTTAAGCCAAAATTTCATGTAGTCGCGTAACTATATATAGTGTTTTCCCCATCCTTATTTCCTTATATCATATCAAGCAACTATTTCAGTAACAAAAAAGAAATGAAGAAACTTTCTTATTAAGCCAGACATGTATACAATTAGTTTTGTAGCATTTCAATTTACAAAAAACTTACCATCATCGTCATGTAAAATTAATGTCTTTTGTATTTTTTAGCGCCAGTAACTTCTTGTTGCAATTCGTTATTGCAACAAAGGTGTAAATAACGAAAGGTAAATTTTCAATCCATTTGTGTGTACTCACTCTTAAATGTTTTAACTTCATCACCATAACTTAATACTTCCTCTCTGTATAATAAGCATAAATAACAGACAGTTTGCATAATCACATGTGATATTGTACCTAAACATACAGAACGAAACTAAAACAAATATGACAAAACATTATTTCCATTATCAAAGGTGATATTACACACATAAACTAAACATTTATGATAGAGAATTCTTTCCATTATATCAGAGTGATATACATGTGCATTATCTAAACACATTAAGAAAACAACAAAGCATGACATAACAATTCATTATCATATGTGATATTACACATACTAAAAAGAGAGACAAACTAAAGAAGTATGGCGTATATTTTTTTTCATAACAACACGTGACATATAAACTAAACTGAAAAAAAACTAAACAAGTGTGACAGAACATTAATCTCATTATGACATGTGATATTACACATATACTAAACTAACAAATACACTAAACACGTTTGGCCAAACATTCTTTACAATATCACATGTGATGTTACACATAAGTTAAACACACAAATAAACTAAACAAGTGTGACAAAACATTAATCTCATTATGACATGTGATATTACACATATACTAAACTAACAAATACACTAAACATGTGTGATTGAACATTATTTACAATATCATATGTGAATTACACATAAGTTAAACACTCAAATAAACTAAATAAGAGTGGAACTAAACATTCCTATCTATTATCACATGTGATATTTAATAAACAAAATTTTAACTAAAAAATGTTTCAAGTAATGTTGTTCAAACCAAACACATATATAACTTGATATACAACTAATACACAATGAATAAACACTGATCACACACATTGTTATGAAACCTATAAATTAACCTTCAGAAGCAATTAAGGCTGAGCATATTGAACTGGAAACCGGTCCGAAAAACCGACCGAAACTGGGCCGAATCAAACCGAAACCGATCTTATTCGGTTCGGTTTTCCGGTTTTATATATTTATTTATGTTTAGTCGGTTCACTTCAAAACTGACACTTATTCGGTTTGTACTAGCTAAACCAATCCAAACCAACCCGACATTATTCGGTTTGGTTTCAGTTTCTATAGTTTATACTCGATTGGCATTTCAGTTTCGGTTCGGTTTTAGTGTTTGTAGGTAGGTTCAGTTTCACCCCCAGAAGCAATAACAACTTGACTAATAAACAAACAAATCTCAAAAACCGTTTATAAGCCAAAGTATCACTAGTGTATAATCATATATGTACAAACCACTAATCACTCATATATTCACATCAACCAATCAATCGGCCACCATTATCATCATTTTTCTAATCAAATCACTTAACCACACTATTTATCTTTCATTAACATTGAAACCTAACAATTAATCAGAATTATGTTCTCTATTTTCATCAATAAACATTTCTAATCAGAATTTCACAATAATCGACAACAAAAACAACAAAATCAAAGCAAATTAACAGATCTAATCACGAATATTCGACTTTATACTGTACCTTTAACCATTTTTTCAATCGGAGATAAAATCGGTTCATTTTAAGCTGTAAATCTTACAGGATTCAACTTCCTAATGATAGATGCTTCCATTTTTGTTGTGATTTCATGATTTTTATGGTTAATTTTTGATTTAGGGATAATTTTTGGATGATAGAAAGAGAGAGTGTTTGTGTGTGTGTGTGTTTCGTGGTGTTTTGGTGTGTTTTATTCACTAAATGGAGATCGACAGGTTGTTTTGGGTGGTGGGGAATTTTAATTAGGAAGCTTAAATGACGATTCTGCCCCTCCACCTTTAATTTCAATTTTAATCTAAATCGTTAGATCTAACAAGATCAATGGACAAGATTTGTCCCTTGGTATCCACCTTTTTTATGATATCTAAAATAACTCCCCTTATATAAAAAAGTTTTTTCTAACATGTGCCCTAGGGGCACATGATAAGGTGGGGACAAAAAGCTGTGTGTCACAGCCTGATTGGCCAGCAGATAATTGTGGGACCTGATAATGATTAATAATAATAACTGCTGGCCAATCAGGCTGTGACACACAGTCTTCTGTCCCCACCTTATCATATGACCCTGGGGCACATGTTAGAAAACCCCATATAAAAAACTAACTCTTCTAGTTTATTTTCACGTATTTTTATGGGCTAATAATTAAAATAATCATTTAACCAATCATAATTGAGCAACTAACCTTTAAAAAAAGGAATTTAAAAAATAGTCACGGATTTCACAAATGTGTTGTGTACCATGTGAAGCCATAGCGAACCCTTGCGGTTTTTTTGGTGCAAAGGGTGAAAATATATTAATACCAAAGCATGATACAACAAATTTAAACAAAAATTAGATTGAACATATCCAACCAGAATACCAACAACAATTCTATAGCCTATCGCATATCAGACACTATTAGAAACATCAACTCTGATAAGACACATTCTATATATGATACATACAAACAGAGGAATTGCAACATTATTCGACTACACAACAATATTATTCATAACAACAATCATTCATCACTTATATTCACCCATTATGCACCAAGACCATACCTTTATAACTACATTTCCTAGCCAACTCCCAACTAAGATCATTCAACCATCATCCACAATGACCTAAGAGGGAGAAGGCAATGCATCATTATGCAAGCTATAACCACCATACCACTCCAATTAGGGGCTATACCAGATACCTACATTTTAAACTTAGAAAAACTAAGAGGCATCAGAATCTGGGAACACACACCCTAATTGAGTACCAACCAAACCTCCAATAATAACTTAAATCTAGGACCAAGCAGCCTCATCTTTCTCATCTCACTATTCTTAGATACTTGAGCTATCCTACAAATCATTACACTTCTCAGTGAGAAACCTACCTTATGGACTCACAAGACAATTCAATATTCATGAATCCAATCAGTTCTAACCAGGCCAACTGTAAAGAGGAAACCATGAAAATGAATTATCATGAGGTCCAAGATATTCATGAAAATATCACTTCACTAACATAACCAAAGTAAGAAAATAAGATAAGAAGATGAGAAGAAATAAAGAAGGAAGTTGGAGAGAGAAAGTAGAGAGAGAAATAAGTGGTGGATTGAACTATGTGAAATATTCCTTACACAATGAACAACCAACCCTTCTCCATGAGGAGAAGAGGGTATTTATAGCCTTAGCTATATGTTGGACGCCGATGTCTTGTCCATGGGTCGGACTCGGGTTTTGCTTGGGCTTTAGCCCGCAACACGTACAATATTAGATTAATTAACGAGCCCGATACCCGTTCTAGCCTATTACAATGTAAATATTATAAAGACCGAGGATTCCCAACTGAATGACCGAGCTTCCATTTTTGACTCAATATTATAAGGCTAACAATCTCCCGTGAAGCGAGGTCTTTGAATCTTGCTTCCATGGACTTGTGGTGATTGCTTTGTCATTGAGTTCTTTTAGTCTTGGTCTTGGTCTTTATCTTTGTTGTAGGCATGTTCCTTCATGTTGTGTGATCTTAGATCTTGAGCATTTTGTCACTGTATTTTGACTTTGTCTTTTGTTCCGAGATCTTTAAACTTTTTCCTTGTTTGTCTTTGGCATCTTTTCCACCTTGCGATCTTGTGTCTTGACCAACATGCTCATACTATGCATATTCTTGAAAGCTTGCTAAGAATCTCCTTTGACAATCTTTGTCTTGATAATCTTGATATCTTTAAGGAAGATCTTGAATATCAGAGTTGCGATTTTGATGTTAATGCTGCTTCAGTCCAAAGTCAGTGCTAGCAGAGATTTCACATAAAAATTTATTTAAGTGTTTAAGACTGCTGATGAAGTTACAATTGTCAGTACAAAGTTACTACTGCTAGAGAAAGTTACTACTGCTAGAGGAAGTTACTACTGCTAGTGGAAGTTAAGACTGCTTAGAGACTTAGAAGAAAAACTGCTAAGTAGTTAGTACTGCTAGTACAAAGTTAATGCTGCTGAAGGAGTTAATACTGCTAGTGAAAAAGTTAGTACTGCTGAGTTAGTTAGTACTGCTTATGTGATTTGTATGAGATATTTTGGTAAAAGATATGTATAACTTATTTATTTAGAAGATTATGATTACTTAGGAAAGTATTGTAAGCCGTTTAGGACTCCTTGGTGTATAAAAGGAAGTCCTAGGGCATAGAGATTGATATACCAACATGTGGAAAACTAGAAGGAGGGTTGAATAGTTTACCGTTTTTTAATTTAAAGTTTTAAAGTGTTTGTAAAAATTCTAGATTCGACTTTATGTGAATTCAACACTTGCAGAATATGAACAATATACTTATCTAAACAATTAATAGGATAGTATGAGAAAATAATGTAAGACAAGAGATAAGAGTAAGAACAATCAAACCACAATGCGAGGATTTATAGTGGTTCGGCAACGAAGCACCCCTTCGACCTACTCCACTCCTCGAGCACCTAACTCGAGAGTTTTCTTCACTATGTCAACAAGCTCCCTTATGGCGGAGAAAACCTTACACAACTTTCGCTTATCTTGATTTCTGACACTAAGCTAGATGTCAAGTTCTAATCTTAGCTAGAACCAATCTACCACAACTTCACAACTTCACTACACAACTTTGCTTCACGACTTGATCACGACTACACAACTTCTTCACACCTTAGTTTTCTTTACACCACTACTTCACAAAGCCACTACTATAATCACACCTAACTAACACTACTAGGAAAGATCACTAAGATCCAACTATACTTACAACAATCACCAAGATCTAACAACTACACAACTTTACAAGATTTACAAATGATTTACAAGTTATGATATGGATGCAATAAGATTGCAACAACACACAAAGGTGTAATACTTCTTCACTTGATGATAGGAAGTATTCTTCTCTTGCACTTGAGGATTTGAGCTTGGATCACTTGGAAACAAAGCTTTATGATTAAATGATCAAAGGATTTTAATGAGATATGTGGGTTGTTTTTGATCAGAAAGAATGAGTGCAAAAGGTGAGAAAATAGTGGGGAATAGTCCAGTATTTATAGGACATTATGGAGGAGTGTCTACATATGGGCGGTCCCTTTAAATAGGTGGACGGTCCCCTTAAAGATAAGGGAGCCGCCCGTGTATTTAAGGGGGCCGCCCTAGACTAGGCGCTCCCTAGTTTGTCCTTTTGTGTAGAGGGAATTTTCTGGAACTTTCTAGTCGTTTTAGGTCTAAAAATTTGAAATTTAAAATGTTTATTTTGAATAAAATATTTCTTTTAATTGTAAAAAATGTTTTGTAATGTTTATAAAAATATTTACAACATTTTATAAAAGTGTGAGGTTGAATAAAAATTTCCTTTGATCATAAAATGCATTAAGCATTTATTTATTCATACCTTTAAGTGATATAATTTTTGAAATGAAAATTTACTACTAATTACTTGTTTACGTTTAGTTTTACATTGAACGTTTTTATACTTTGTGATTATCAAAACGTAAAGATGTGAAAAATATTAATAATGTTTTTAGGCATTATTTCTATCAACACAACACATGTATCAAAACAAAACGAGTCATTCATATAAGTATCATAGCTTCAAGGTGTTTGTAACCCTAATACTTTGAGAGTATTCGTCTTATTTGCTTAATAATATTGGAGCTTTTATGTTTTGTTGAATTATATGTTCATTGTGTTTTACTGTTCCATTGAAAATTCTTCTTATTAAAGATTAGATTAGATTAGATTCTGCATAATCTTTAATACATTCACACAAAGTTTCTACTATAGCTGTGTTAGATTTATCTAATATAACTAAACCTTAAATAAGCTTAAGGAATTCTATCTATAGAAGTGTTGAAGTGGGACCAACAAGTGGTATTAGAGCACTCTAGTATCAGAGCTTGTTGCTTGGAGAAACTTTGCTAGAAGATATGGATTAATATTCTGCACACATGGTGGTTGCATCCAAAGTTCCCATGCTCAAACCAGGTGAGTTTAAGTTATGAAGGATGAGGATTGAACAATACATCGAGATGATAGACTATGCACTCTGGGAAGTCGTAGAGAATGATGTAACTTTGCCAAAAACACAAATGGTAGAAGGTGTCATGAAAGTGATGCCTAGTAATGATGGGCATTCCCAATGAACAAATGGTAGAAGGCTACGAGAAGATTAGAAGTGAAGGCTAGAAGTACTTTAATGATGGGCATTCCCAATGAACATCAGTTAAAGTTTAACTCTATAAAGGATGCTAAGCTGTTGCTGGAAGCTATTGAAAAGAGATTTGGTGGGAATGAAGCTACTAAAAAGACTCAAAGGAATCTCTTAAAGCAGCAGTATGAAAACTTCGCTGCTTCAAGCTCAGAGATGCTTGATCAAACTTTTGATAGGCTTCAAAAGCTTATGAGTCAGTTGGAGCTTTTGGGTGAAAAGCTTTCACAAGAAGATGTTAATCAAAAGTTATTAAGAAGTTTGTCACCTGAGTAGAACATACATGCTGTTGTGTGAAGGAATAAAGCTGATTTAGATACAATGAGCATGGATGATCTCTACAACAACCTTAAGGTGTATGAACCAGAAGTTAAAGAGATCTCTAGCTCAAGTTCAAGAACACAGAGCATGGCTTTTGTGTCCTCTTCTAATAACAACACTAGCAGCTCTAATGAAGCAATTAATGCTGCTCATGGAGTTACTACTGCTAGCACTCAAGTTAATACTGCTTACTATACAAATATTAATAACTTAAGTGATGCTGTTATTTATTCATTCTTTGCTAGTCAACCAAATAGTCCTCAACTTGTACATGAGGACTTGCAACAAATCCATCCTGATGACATATAAGAGATGGATTTGAGATGGCAAATGGCCATATTGACCATGAGGGCTAGAAGGTTTTTGAAGAATACAGGAAGGAAGCTTATTGTTAATGGCAATGAGACTATTGGTTTTGATAAGTTCAAAGTGGAGTGCTATAACTGCCACAAGAAGGGACATTTTGCTAGGGAATGCAGAGCTCCAAGAAATCAAGACAACAAGAAGGAAAGCTCAAGAAGGAGTGTGCATGTGGAAACATCTACTTCCACAGCTTTGGTGTCATGTGATGGTCTTGGTGGATATGACTAGAGTGATCAGGCAGAGGAAGGGCCTAATTATGCACTCATGGCTTACTCATCTTTAAATTCTGACTCAGAGGTATCCAATGATTCAAATTGTTCAAAATCTTGTATGGAAAATGTTAAATTACTTAAATATCAAAATGATTAATTATTAAGAGATTTTAGAGAAATCTAGTTTAATGGTTTTAGGTTATAAAACAGGTTTAGAATCAGTGGAAGAAAAACTTGAATTTTATAAAAAGAATGAGTCTGTTTATGTAGAAAACATTAATGGCTTAAAATGAGATATTCAAGTAGGAGAAATAACTATTAGTGAGCTTAGGAAGAAGCTTGAAAAACTTCAAAAAGAAAAAGATAGCATTCAATTTAATGTAGATAAATTTGAAATGCATCTGAAAGTTTAAATAAGCTCATAGAGTGTCAGATTGTTGATAATTGTAAGAAAGGTTTAGGCTATGAAAAATATAATGCAGTTCCACCTCCCTACACAGGAAATTTCATGCCTCCAACACCTGATTTGTCTTTTACTGGTTTAGATGAGTTTGTTAATAAGCCTGTAGTTGAGAACAGAAAGTCTGATGAAGAAGTGTCTAAGGTAGTTAGGAAGAATGATGATGCCCCAATTATTGAAGAATGGGTGTCAGATAGTGAGGAAGAAAATGTGTCTCAGCCTAAAACTAAGAAGAAAACAGTTAAGCCTAGTATTGCTAAGATAGAGTTTGTCAAACCTAAGCAACAAGAGAAAACTGCTAGGAAAACTGTTAAACAAGCTAAGAAACATAGGCAAAACACTCACAGTCCAAGAGGCAATTAAAGAAATTAGAACAATATGATGTCTCAAAGACTAGGAAGCAATTTTAAGATGTTTAATAAGGCCTGTTATGTGTGTGAAAGCTTTGATCATTTGCAAGTTGATTGCATTTACCATCAAAAACAGTTTTAAAATAAAAGGATGGTAAAACCTGTTTGGAACAATGCTCAAATGGAGAATCATCAAAATTTTGCTAAAAAGACTCACCCCTATGCTAAAAATAACATGGTTCTAAGAGCAGTGCTAATGAAGTCTGGCTTAGTATCTATTAATACTGCTAGACAAAATATTTCAAAAACAACAGTATTGGTTAATACTACTAGACAAGTTAATGCTGCTCACTCAAAAACAACAGTGAATGCTGCTAGACCAATGCCATATATTTCTAAAACAACACATTCAACTGTTTAGAGGCCCATTAATAATAACACAACATTTAAAATAGTAATGTTAATCAAAGGGTTAATACTGTTAGGGGTAAAAATGTTAATACTGCTAGGCCAAAAGCAGTAGTTAATGCTGTTCAGGGAAATAATGTTAATGCTATTAAGGCCTCAGCTTGTTGGGTATGAAAACCAAAGACTAAAGCTTTAGACCATGTTTCTAAACACAATAGTGCGTCAACCATCCTAACAAGGTTTAATTATATTGATGCACAAGGCAGATCCAAGTCAGTGATGGCTTGGGTCCCCAAAAGAAACTAATTTTCTTATCTGATGTGCAGGGCAATCCAGAAATAGATTTACAGGATAAAGGAGAATTGATAGTGGATGCTCAAGGCACATGACAGGGAACATGTCCTATCTTACAGACTATGAAGAGATAGATGGATGATATGTTGCTTTTGGAGAGAATCCTAAAGGAGGGAAAATCACAGGAAAATGTACTATTAAAACTGGTAATCTAGATTTTGAAAATGTGTATTTTTTGAGAGAGTTAAAGTTTAATCTCTTTAGTGTCTCACAAATGTGTGATAAAAAGAATAGTGTTCTTTTTAATGACACAGAATGTATTGTGTTATCTCCAAACTTTAAGTTAATTGATGAAAGTCAAGTTTTACTTAGAGTTCCTAGAAAGAACAATATGTAAAGTGTTGATTTAAAGAACATAGTTCCTAAAAGAGGTTTAACTTGCCTTTTTGCAAAAGCCACATCTGATGAATCTAATTTTTGACATAGAAGGCTAGGTCACTTAAATTTTAAAACCATGAATAAACTGGTTAAGAGAAATCTTATAAGAGGTTTACCTTTTAAACCTTTTGAAAATGATCAAACCTGTGTTGCTTGTCAAAAGGGAAAGCAGCATAGAGCCTATTGTAAGACCAAAACAGAGAACTCAATCAGTCTTCTTTTACACTTGTTGCATATGAACTTGTTTGGTCCAACATTTGTAAAAAGCCTTATGAAGAAAATGTATTTCCTAGTTGTCACAGATGATTATAGTAGGTTTACATGGGTTTTCTTTCTAGCTACTAAGGATGAGACTAGTTGCATTCTTAAATTCTTTATAACTGGGATAGAAAATCTAGTAGATCACAATGTTAAGGTGATTAGATGTGATAATGGAACTGAGTTTAAGAACAGAGAAATGAATCAGTTTTGTAAAATGAAGGGCATTTTGAGACAATTTAGTGTAGCTAGAACCCCTCAACAAAATGGAGTTGCTGAGAGGAGAAATAGGACACTAATTGAGGCTGCTAGGACTATGCTAGCTGATTCTAAGTTGCCAACTAGTTTTTGGGCAGAAGAAGTTAATACTTCTTGCTATGTGCAAAATAGAGTGTTAGTAGTTAAGCCTCATAACAAGACCCCATATGAACTTTTTCATGGTAGAACACCAACTTTAAGTTTTATGAGACCATTCGGGTATCCTGTTACCATTCTTAATACCATAGATCACTTAGGTAAATTTTATGGTAAGGATGATGAAGGTTTCTTTGTTGGACACTCTTTAAATAGTAAAGCCTTTAGAGTATTCAATAGCAGAACAAGGATAGTGGAAGAAAACTTGCATATTAGGTTTAGTGAGAATACACCTAATGTTGCAGGGAGTGGACCAAATTGGCTATTTGATATTGATGCACTAACAAGAATAATGAATTATAAGCCAATTGTTGCATGTACACAATCTAATGGTTTTGCAGGTACAAAAGCAAGTGATAGTGCAGGTCAAGCTAGAAAAGAGACAAAACCCGTCAAAGATTACATTTTGCTACCATTATGGACTGCTGATCCATCATTTTCCCAAGATCCAAAGAGTTCTCATGATGATGGATCCAAACCTTCAAGTGATGATGGAAAGAAGGTTGATGAAGATCCAAGAAAAGATAGTAAATATAAAGATCAAGAGAAGGAGGATAATGTTAACAGCACTAACAATGTTAATGCTGCTAGCACAAATGAAGATTGTTAAATCCTAACAATCACAGATGATTATAGTATAGGTTTACATGGGTTTTCTTTCTAGCTACTAAGGATGAGACTAGTGGCATTTTTAAATCCTTTATAATTGGTATAGAAAATCTAGTAGATCACAAGGTTAAGGTGATTAGATGTGATAATGGGACTGAATTCAAAAACAAAGAAATGAATCAGTTTTGTGAGATAAAGGGTATTTTGAGACAATTTAGTGTAGCTAGAACTCCTCAACAAAATGAAGTAGATGAGAGGAGGAATAGGACACTAATTGAGGCTGCCAGGACTATGCTAGCTGATTCTAAGTTGCCAACTACTTTTTGGGCAGAAGCAGTTAATACTGCTTGCTATGTGCAAAATAGAGTGTTAGTAGTTAAGCCTCATAACAAGACCCCATATGAACTTTTTTCTATGGTAGAACACATTTAGTTTTATAGAGACCATGTAGGGTGTTTGTTACTATTCTTAATACCATGATCACTAGGCCTAATTTTGATGTTAAGGTGATGAAGGGTTTCTTGTGGATACTCTTTGAATAGTAAAGCTTTTAGAGTATTCAATAGTAGAACAAGGATAGTGAAAGAAAACTTGCATATTAGGTTCAGTGAAAGTACACCTAATGTTGCAGGGAGTGGACTAGATTGGCTATTTGATATTGATGCACTAACAAGAACAATGAATTATGAGCCAATTATTGCAAGTACACAGTCTAATGGTTTTGCAGGTACAAAAGCAAGTGATAATGTAGGTCAAGCTAGAAAAGAGACAGAACATGTCAAAGATTACATTTTGCTACCATTATTGACTGCTGGTCCACCATTTCCCAAGATTATTTGACCCATTTTAAAAACTTATCCCAAACACTCCTTTATTTTCTTAAAAACCAAAATCAAATTATAAAAGCTTGTAAATCATGAAAACAGATTTAGCATGAGCATTCTTGAGCACAAATAAGCAATTTACTAAAGGAAATAAGCACTCAATCATAAGCAATAAGAATAAGCCATTTAGACCAAAATCAAGCAGTTTAAATTAAAATCAATCCAATGGTCATAAAAACCAAAACATTAATATGAAAAGCATTCAAAAGACAGAATAAGCACGCAATCATAAGCATGTAATAAGCAGAATAAACAGTAAATAAGCAATGACAGAAATAAGCTGTAAAATGGAAATTAGAACTCACTTTTTTTATTGAATGATCCTTGAGGGTAACAATGCGTAGAAAAAGTAAATGACAAATTTAAAAGACAAAAAGCATAAGAATAAGCTGTAAATAAGCAGTAAACTAACACTACTCCTACAACTAAGATGCCCTTTCACTGTGTGAATCATCCCCTATTTATAGGGTGAGGGTCGTGCTTATCCTTGTGAGGTCAAACCAGCCAGCTAATGTCTTCAATTCATTCCAAAATTACTTATGGAAAACTTCAATCTCGCCAATCACCAATAAACCGTCCTTTAATTTTGTCCCTATCCCTTGACTCTGTCAATTCGTCCAATAAGAGGCTGCCACGTGGCTTTGGCGTGTGTCAGGATTGAGGGGAAGGTTTGTTGGAAATGTTCGCAGCCATAAAGGAGGGGGGGTTTACTGGGTTTTGGGCTTTCCCGCCCTTATCGGGATTTATTTATTATTTTTCAAAAATTGGGTTAAAGGGTAACGGGTGTTAGGTATTAGGGACTGTCATTGTTAGTCCCTAAGGACTAACAGTGTAATAGGTTGTAACAGGGTTATGGTTGGGCTATTAAGGGATTGGGCTTGTTGTTTGTTTTTGGGCCGGTTGGGTTTAATTTGGATATTTAGGGATTTTTGTGATATAAAAGGCTTAGTTTTAAAAGCTTAGTGGGCTGACTTGGCCCACTTAGATGCATACGCTTTTGGCTTCGGTTTTCCACGCTCTTTCCAATCCCGTGCTCGGTTTTGTCCGTTTTGGCTGTCTTTTTGTTGATATCCGTTACCTGCACAGTACATAACACAAAACAAGCGTATTTTTGGCATTTTGAGTCCGTTTTTGGTCATTTAAGCTCGTTTTATTTAGAAAAAGGTATGTGTATTTAAGCACATACCAAATCCCCTCATACTAAAATATTGTTGTGTCCTCACGCAATGAAATAAATCAATGTTTAGAAAACCAAAAATTTCAACCCCCTTAAATTAAATACCTTGAAAAGTAGCAAAGTGTAAAATTAAAAGGGATTAAGAAATTACTAGTTTTTTAAACACTCCCCGTTTTTACCATTTTCTTTCTTGCACACATATTTTTCTTATTTTTCATTATGTACAACATGCTTGACTTTCATTATTGATCATAACATTTAGGATCACTGAATAAGAAACACCTCAATCCTAAGGTGCCCTAGAAGGATAAATTCATCGTCCTTGATTTTTCACTTATTCCCAAACTAAGCTTAAAAACGAAATCATTGTTAATTACAAGTTGGGATGCTAACGCTACTCATATTTGCAATTTGTGTAAAACTTCTCCTCCCGACAGATATTATATATTAAGGTGTGTGTGCTCAGTTTGAATTTTGACCATCCAACCCACGTTTTTAGATAGTTATAACCTTTCCAAGTTTCACGTTCCACTTTTAGTTATATGAATTCAAAGGTGAGATTGTCCCATGTAGCAACATTTCTTCTCGGCACATCCCAACCTCGTCGGCTAAGTGACCGGGCTTTTGACACCCCTCAGAGAATAATTTGTCGAGACTCTCCGACTTTTGAACCCTTTACTAAAAAGAATGTTGCAGATTTACTTACAAAGGCTTTTGATGTAAGTAGGTTTCAATATTTGATTGCTAGTATTGGAATGCTAAATCCTTAATCTTTTATCTCTTTATGTTTTTGTAGAGTTTTATATGAATTAGTACTGTTATTCATGTCATTAAAAGTTTCTGCTGTTAAGTATAATTAGTGCTGCTAGTTATACTTAATACTGCTGAGTTTCTACTGTTAGTTATACTTAATACTGTTAGGTATAATTAATACTGTGATTATTGTGAAAATTGCTATGGATTGTATTTTCTTTGTTTTTGGACTAACATTTTGCAGAAAAAACAAAGAAAAGTGTTAGATTGATGATGGAAAAGCTGGTTATTAGAGAAAATAGACAGAATGTTTTGGTGAGAAAAAGAACTGAGAGAATTGGTGAGAATAAAAACAGAAAGAGAGATGTGTGGAATAAAAACAGACAGAGTGATTTGGTGAGTAAAAGAATTGAGAGAAGTGGCGAGTTGAAAAACAGAAAGAGAGATGTGTGGAATAAAAACAGACAGAGTGATTTGGTGAGTAAAAGAATTGAGAGAAGTGGCGAGTTGAAAAACAGAAAGAGAGTTGAATATATTAAAAACAAATAGAGTGTTTGGAATGGAATTGGAGTTAATACTGGTGACTCAAAGTTAATGCTGCTAGGCATAAACTTAATACTGCTGGTAAAAGTTAATGTTGTTACGCATAAACTTACTACTGCTGGTGAAAGTTAATGCTGCTAGGCATAAACTTACTACTGCTGGTGAAAGTTAATGCTGCTGGGCATAAACTTACTACTGCTGGTAAAAATTAATGCAGCTAGGCATAACTTACTACTGCTGGGCGAAAGTTAATGCTGTTAAGGGTATCTTCATAAATACTTCGATTAAGGGTTTTAATCACTCATTTAATCGATTTCATTCACTCATATACTCTCTAATCACAAACCCTAACTCAATTTTATCATTCATCATCAAAACCCAACACAAATGGCGGATCTAAAGTTTGCAGATACTCAAAATTTGGTCGTGTTTTTGTCTAAACCCGTAGAAAGTGAAGGGTTTGAGTAGATAGTGGATTTTATGAATGTAAATCCTATATGATATGCACTAATGATCAATCCCACTATATACATTTCGTACATAGAACAATTCTGGTCTATTGTCAAAGCCAAAACTATCAATGGGCAAGTATAGTTGCATGCCCTAGTGGATGGAAAGAAGATACTCATAACTGAATCAACTGTGAGAAGAGATCTTCAACTAGAAGATGCTGAAGGTGTTGATTGTCTACCTAATTCTACCATCTTTGAACAGCTTACACTGATGGGGTATGAGAAAATTTCACAGAAGCTTACTTTCTATAAGGCATTCTTTTCCCTACAATAGAAATTTATGATTCATACTATTTTACAATGCCTAAGTTCTAAGACTACTGCATGGAATGAGTTTAGTAGCACTATGGCATCTGCAATTATCTATTTAGCTACAAACCAGAAGTTTAACTTTTCAAAATACATTTTTGAAAGTATGGTGAAGAACTTGGATAATGTGGGTAAATTTTTGATGTATCCAGGGTTTATACAAGTCTTTTTGGATAAACAACTTGAAGGGATGCCTACTCACAATAGAATATATATTACTCCCTCTCACACTAAGAAGATATTTGGGAATATGAGAAGGGTAAGGAAAGGTTTTTCTAGAAGGGAAACATCATTATTCCAAACAATAGTGGTACAAGATCAAGCAGAAATGGGTGAAGGTTCAACAAATCCTACTGATCCCCATCACACACCTACTTTTATTTAACCATTAACATCTCAACCTCAAAAGAAACAAAAACCTAAGAAGCCAAAGAGAAAGGACACTCAGATACCTCAGTCTAGTAGTCCTACTGAACATGTAGCAGATGAGGCTGTCTATAAGGAGTTGGATAACAGTTTGGTGAGGGCTGCCACTACTGCTTCTAGCTTAGAAGCAGAGCAGGACAATGGTAACATAGCTAAGACCCAATCCAAGGCAACACCTAATGAATCTATTTACCTAGGAACTACTTTAGGTGGTGGTCCCAATCGCTAAGAAACCATAGGGGATACTATTGCTCAAACTAGGTTTGAGAATGTATCTAAACATTCCAATGATCTACTGCTCGCAAGAGGTAACACACTTCAAAGTGATGAGGATAGTCTGAAACTTAATGAATTGATGGAATTATATACCAATTTACAAACAAGAGTTCTTGATTTGTAAAAGACAAAGACCATACAAGCTGAAGAGATTATTAGTTTAAAGAGGAGGGTCAAGAAGCCTGAACAGAAAAAGAGGTCAAGAACTCATGGGCAAAAAAGGTTATACAAAGTTGGTCTTACAGCTAGGGTAGAATCCACTGGAGATGAAGAAAGTTTGGGTGAGGATGCATCCAAACAGGGGAGGATAAATGCTGTTGATGCTGATGAATTCATTACCCTGGTTAACGATCAAGATGATGCTGATATGTTTGATGTGAATACTTTGACTGGTGATGAGGTGTTAGCAGAGCAAGAAGTTGCTACTAAAGATGTGAATTTGACTGTTGATGAAGTTACTTTGGCTCAAGCACTTGCTGCTTTGAAAAGTGTAAACCCCAAGGTAAAAGACAATGTTGTAGAAGAGCCAAGTGTACCAGTTAGTGCTGCCAGTACAAAGGTTAATGCTGCTACAACTACAACAACTACTACAATTCCAACTCCAAGGAAAGGAATTATCATTACTGAGCTGGGTACATCTACAACAACAACAATTTCCTCACAACCATCACATGCAAAAGTTCAAGAAAAAAGGAATTATGGTAGAACCTTTAAAGAAGAAAGATCAAATCAGTTTTGATAAACAAGAAGCTATTAGATTACAAGCTGAGTTTGTTAAAGAGGAGAGACTTGCAAAGGAGAAAGATGAAGCCAATGTAGCCTTGACTGAAGAATGGGATGATATTCAGGCTAAGGTTGATGCTGATTACCAGTTGACTCAAAGACTGCAAGCTGAAGAATAAGAGTAGTTCACAAATGAACAAAAAGCCACATTGTTTAAAGAACTCTAGAGCGAAGAAGAAACCACTTTGCAACTAAAAGAGCAGAAGAGAAGAGGAACAAACCACCAACCAAAACTTAACAGAAGAAGACCATGATTACCTACCTTAAGAACATGGAAGGTTGGAAGCGCAAAGACTTAAAATCTAAAGACTTTGATTCTATCAAAGAATTGTTTGAAAAAGCTTTCAAAAGGGTGAACATGTTTGTAGATTATAGAACAAACTTGGTGGAAGGTAGTTCAAAGAGAGCAGGAGATGAGCTAGAACAAGAGGTCACTAAAAAGCAAAAGGTGGATGATGTTCAAGAAACAGCAGAAGTGGATGATAATCAAGAAGCAACTAAGATTAAAGAGCTCACGAAAATTGTTTCTGATGAAGAGGAAGTAACAATTGATCTTATTCCTTTGGCTACTAAGCCTCCAACCATTGTTGACTATAAGATTTATAAAGAAGGAAAGAAAAACTATTACCAGATCATCATAGCTGATAGAAGTTCAAAGATGTACTTAGTCTTCAGTCATATGCTCAAAAGCTTTGACAGGGAAGATTTTGAAACTTTGTGGAAATTGATAAAAGCTAAATATGGATCAACAAGACTAGTAGAGGACTTAGATTTGATTCTATAAGGAGATTTAAAGACAATGTTTAAACCACATGTTGAAGACCGAGTCTGGAGGAACTAACAGGATTACAGAGTGTTGGATTAGAAACTATATGACTCATGTGGAGTTCATTCCTTAAGGATGCAACATATGCACATTCACAGGATGGTAGAAAAGAGATATCTCCTTACACATACTATAATTACCGATATGTTAAACAAGAAGCTCCAATGTGATCATTTCAATGGCATATCAACTTCTTAAACTTCTCACAAAACAGCTTAAGAATCAATGAAGTGTTTAGAAGCATCCTCCTGGTGATTAATGAAGCTTTCAATGAAGAAACTTGATGATTTTGAAGATAAATATCAAGTTTAGGGGAGGATTGTTAGGATTAAAAGCTTCTTGATGCTGTTTGGAATTACTACTGTTCTTATTGATGTTAATGCTGCCCAGTCAAAGTTAGTGCTGCTGGAGAATTTCAATGAAAATTATTCTAAGTGTTTAAGACTGCTGATGAAGTTACAACTATCAGTACAAAGTTAGTACTGCTAGAGAAAGTTACTACTGCTAGAGGAAGTTACTACTGCTAGTACAAAAGTTACTACTGCTAGTACAAAGTTAATGCTGATGAAGGAGTTAATGCTACTAGTGAAGAAGTTAATACTGCTGAGTTAGTTAGTACTGCTTATGTGATTTATATGAGATATTTTGGTAAAAGATATGTATAAGTTATTTATTTAGAAGATTATGATTACTTAGGAAAGTATTGTAAGCCGTTTAGGAATCATTGGTGTATCAAAATAGGTCTTAGGATATAGAGATTGCTATACCAACACATGTATTAAAACAAAACAAGTCATTCATAGAATTATCATAGATTCAAAGTCTTTGTAACCCTAGTACTTTGAGAGTATTCATATTATTTGCTTAATAATATTAGAGCTTTTATGTTTTGTTGAATTATATGTTCATTGTGTTTTACAGTTCCATTAAAAATTCTTCTTATTAAAGATTAGATTCCGCATAATCTTTAATACATTCACACAAAGTTTCTACTATAGTTGTGTTAGATTTATCTAATATAACTAAACCTTAAATAAGCTTAAGGAATCCAATCTATAGAATTGTTGAAGTGGGACCAACAATCTTTGTCTTGATAATCTTGATATCTTTAAGGAAGATCTTGAATATAAGAGTTTACAGAAGTCTTTGTCTTTGATTCTTAAGCTTTCTTGATTCTTGAATCTTGATGCTTATAGTATGTCTTTGTAGCTTGAGTATAAGCACGTGGTAATGAATCTGACTCAGCTGGAGTGAGGCTGCAACACCGTCGTTTGTACCTTCATTTTAAAGTTAGTGATGAACAACAGACATGGACAAATATGGCTTTGTCATTCATCGGATTATGGTTGCGTTAACCTCCGGTTCTGTGAGGACCGACCTGTGATCAGGTAGATTCAATTTAGAAGAATCTCCTTGATAGGATTTCTAGCATAAAGTGCAAGATCTTCTAACACATATGTATTATATTCACCATGCTTTCTTGTTCTAAATACCAGAATGTCTCAAAGCAGACAACACAATATGAGTGAATCAAATAGTTACTATCTTTCTGATTGAGTCATCAATTTATTTACTGGACCAAAATCGATATCCAGTTATCACAAGTTTGATTCGTATAGAATCTCGCAAGTCACCTACTGCAGAGTTGTATGATGTTGACTCTGGAAGGATTTTGTTAGATATTAGAAAAAGACTCGGTCACCCCGTGTATTTTTCTGTTTATTATAGCTCGTAGTTTAATGGTTAATAGTATGTTTTTCGGTTTTAAGTCGGGTACAAATACCCGGTATATTGTAAGTACTATATATAGCCTCTTCCAACTTTGGAAGAGGTAAGCTAGTTCATTATTTCATTTACAAAAGAAACACTTTCTCTCTCTAGACTATTCTCTCTCTAGTGTTTCTCTCTCTAGAAACTAGCCAGATCCAAGAATCGACTCCGTGTTATGATATAGATTTTACCACAATTGGTATCAGAGCTTATGGGATGATTAGATCGTGTGTATGTGCGAATTTTTGCTTGATTTAGCTCGAAAAGTGTGCCATAGAAAGTTCTAGCTCGTTTTTTTAAGATCTCCGACATTTGTTGTTTGTAATGATGAAGTTTGGGTGTTTCTAGTTGCTATTACCTTGTGGTATTGTGTTGTGCAAAAGAAATCAAGCAAAATCGTTCAAAAGGGTGATTTATAGGTGATTTTGTGTGAAAAACGTCGTTGTTCTTCGTGGAGAGTTGCCAGAATTTCTTCACGGCGGTTTGGTGAAAAATATTATTTTATTGAGTAGGTTACCAACCCTCTGACACACGGCGGGTTGCTTAGGTGGCGAGTTGCTCAAGCGGCGAGTTGTTACTAAGCAGCGGTTTGCTTACCAGCGGTTTGAACAGGTTATCAGCGGGTTGAATATTTTAAATAGCAAATTTCTTAAGGAAACTCTGGCGGTTTGAAAACTCTACGGCGGTTTGATCAAAATATTCTTCACGGCGGGTTGCTTAACTCTTCGCGGCGGGTTGCTTGGCAGCGAGTTGTGTTCGGCGAGTTGCCTTAAAATTCCACCGGCGGGTTGCTTATTTCTTTGCAGCGGTTTGATAGCCTTTGGCGGCGAGTTGAGCTTCTGTCTTCGAAATTTGAAATATTTCAAACTCGGGATTTAATATCACTAAAACAAAACACGAATACGTTAACCTCACCACTTTTAACGTACACTCACTAATCATTGATCGATCAAAACATATCATATCATAATAATACAAGATGTCTAG
>BQNB010100835.1:0-10774 GCA_026074375.1 Tanacetum coccineum
ATCGTCTTCCCCATCTCTTCTCCTTTATTTTTCTTCTTTTTTAGTTTTTTCTTTCACTGTCATTCTTCAAAAGTTATCATAAGACGAGTGTAATGAGCATATTTGTCCCATTGGCAGGGGCTAGCTTTAAGGGTTTACAGAAACAATGGCTAGAAACCAAGCCACAAGCACGGGTAGTTGGATCGGTTGGGGGTGGCCGAGCACCCGCTAGCCACCCCACTGGCTCCGCCTCTGTGTTTAGATTTATAAACCAAAAATCAAGGGATGTAGAAAAGGTGAAGGCTTTAACAAAAATTTTCTCCTTCTCATATTTTTCTTTTTATCACCTTATTATTACCATAAATAAATTTTAATTTATATTTTAATATATAATTTATTTTTATGTATTATTTTTTCTCTTTTACGTCAAATCTAAATTCAAATCTTAAACCGAATTCAAATCTAAATCCAAATCCTAATCCTAAACTCATCTACAAACCAAATGGCCCCTTAGTGAATACATATATATGATGCATATAGATATGATAATTTATTGTTCTATCTAAAACTACTCATCCATATAGTCATATATTTATGTTTGTATTCATTGTTGGATTATGGTAGTCGAAAGCACGAATACGTTACGAATATATGTGAGCCTATTGGGGGCACACACGTTAATACACGGAGAACACGTTTTATACTTCACGTTTTATATAATTCACAAGGACTATAAATGAACATCTCTCGAACCCAAGGGTGGCCGGTTTTCCTAATGAGGATCAAGAGGGGGTGTTTGTTCGGCTTAGATAGAGAGTGCAAAGAAAAGGAAGTGTTGTGATATAACTAGGACTTGATTTCCTAGTTTATCTATGCTAAGGTTTAATGAGTATAAATACTCTTCACCCTAGGCATTTAGATGACACGATAGATCCTTAAATCCTTCAACATCAGTCGCTTTTCTTTGTTCTTTTCTTCCAGCCGATTGCAACAGAAAGTTAACAAGTGTTTGTGTAGTTTTCGGTTCTAGTTTTCGCCACATTCGATTCTAGTTTAAGGGGTAATCGATCCTTGTTTACTTCCTAGCTCGATATAACAAGTGTATGCATGTGGTGATTGTGGGTCGAAACACGACAAGCTGGAATTGTAAACAAGGTCTTTTGTTTGGTTTCTGTTCGAAGAGTAAGACCCTAAAGGGTTTCGGGTTGCTGAATTTCGGTACAAGGTTTTATTCGGTTTGATTAGGGTTTACAAAACCTAATTCGGTTCTTGCCTAATCCGGTTCTTGTTTATTCGGTTACTAGTTCAAGTGTTTGTTTGGTAATTCGGTTATATAACAAAGGTTGTTAGTTAGTGAAGTTAAGCCTAGCATAGCTTAACGTGTTCGGTTGACGTGATTGTGTGAGCAACCGTAGAGGCAATTATTTTAATTGCTTGTTTCGTTTTCTTGATCAAATTATCAAAAGGTACGCGTTTCTATTTACCTTTTATTTGTGTTAACCATATGCTATTACTAGGTCCTATCCGCTGCGTACTCGTGGCTAAACTAGTTACCTAGGTATTTAAATCCCAACAAATAGTGTCAACTTTAAAGTACAGTGACCATGATATCGGTCTTTTTGCAGCTACTTTGGTTTACACCAACGAAAAGGAGAAAAGTAATGCATGCTCATCCTCACGCACATGAACATCTTAATTTTGTTAGGATTGGAGGTAATTATGGTCGAACCAGTGATCTTGAGCTTGATGTGTACTTCACAGATAATGCTGCTGCACTCGAAAAAAATCGTGATAGACCCTATGTGTCTGGCTTATTCGGCGGATTTAACTGATAAGAAGCTTTTTAAGCGGGAGCAAGCTGCTCGGTTGACCAATATTGCCTCAAGGTGTGGAGTTGGTCATTGTCTAATTCATCTTTCATTATCCCCATAAGTTATGTTGTTTATGTATGTTCAGTCAGATGAACAAGATGTAATTCACCTTTCAAAATATCAGTAATCTTTCTGTTTCTTAGGGACAACATTTAGCTACAGTAGGACTCATGATATTTGAGGAGGAATGAATCAATATGTTGTAGCTAAGCTTCCTCGCAACGAAGTCTAATAATTCTGTCGACAAACACCCCGCAGCGAAGCACGGGTATATATTATATACTAGTTTCATTTCATTCATGAAGTATTTATAATACAAATTATATTATGCATTTCACCTTTTACATTTGAGGTAAAAATCGTGATAGACCCTATGTGTCTGGCTTATTGGGCGGATTTAACTAATAAGAAGCTTTTTAAACGGGAGCAAGCTGCTCGGTTGACCAATATTGCCTCAAGGTGTGGAGTTGGTCATTGTCTAATTCATCTTTCATTATCCCCATAAGTTATGTTGTTTATGTATGTTCAGTCAGATGAACAAGATGCAATTCACCTTTCAAAATATTAGTAATCTTTCTGTTTCTTAGGGACAACATTTAGCTACAGTAGGACTCATGATATTTGAGGAGGAACAAATCAATATGTTGTAGCTAAGCTTCCTCGCAACGAAGTCTAATAATTCTGTCGACAAACACCCCGCAGCGAAGCACGGGTATATATACTTGTTTCATTTCATTCATGAAGTATTTATAATACAAATTATATTATGCATTTCACCCTTTACATTTGAGGTAATTAGGAGACAACGAGTTGGAATTTACCCGCGCGTTGCGGCGGGGGCTAATTTGTTACGAACATCCGTGTGCCGGCGTCTTTTTTTTTAAATGAATGTGGTATCTTATAAAACACACAACATATAAACTTAGTAACTTATGTGACAATTATAGTAGCAAGTCAAATTGCTAAATGATCATACATATCTTTGACTTTTGGTTGAAATATTTAAGTCAAACTGCTAGATGTGTTCACCAAGTTCAAGCCCAACTGAGATGCTTCATAAAGTAATAGTAAGGGAAATTATATGGACATATAACTCTGACGTAAATTGTTCATCCGTTGAGGATGGCCTGAACGTTCTTCGATAATGGCATCATTGTCAGTTGCTACATGTGGTCCATTTTCAAATACAAAAGCCCCTAGCGAATACCCGACAGAAATCCATGCTGGCGTGAACCCATGACGCCAAATAATCGTATCTTAAATTTTGAAACATCGACGTCTTTTGTATTCTGAAGGTGGACCTGCATACATAACTTCGACAGATAAAAAAACCACACCGAATGGAACAGAAGTTGCAAGGACAAATAGGTATAGGCAGTTTTAAATGAGCAATAAAAATACCCTTTGAACCGACACGCTGCAACCTATGAAATTCATCTAAATGACGGCCACTCCCTGTTGTTCGCTCAGGTGCACCTACAAATTCGATAAAAGTGAACAACATAACATATGGTAATGTGATATTTGAGCAAATGTCATTATATATTGGCACTAATTCTGTTTAATGGTTACCAAAACAGGAACCTGCCATACCTGTCGTTAATAGTATTACACGACCACTATGGGAACACGCAGTATAAGCAATGGCTTCCAGTTGTGTCGTCGTATCCTAAGAACCACCCACCTGTTGTCACCTAGATCTTGATGGATGCATGGTCAATGCATTTCCAGGAGGTTGCGGTTTACATAAAACCACTCCTGTAACATGTCAGACACAAAAGCATATACATATCTGAGTACAAAATGTAAAATTATATGTGTAAAATAGAAGGACACCAATACTCACCAACATCGCATTCGGAAGTTCCATCGACGGCTACAACCATAGATGGTGACCCAAGAATGGAAGATTGATCTTTACCGATAGATTGCATACGTTGGTACGGTTTAAACGGTCAAGTACATAATAACATAATTACCATTTTTCCTTGTTTAAAGTGTCACCAACTAATAACAATAGAATTATCGGACAAAGATCCTGCCAGAAAAAGTAAAAACACTGCGTGTTAGTGTAACAGAACACCGTAAGACTCATATCAATATTAGTCGAGTTTATGAAATTATTCTTTTTTAACCTTGAATATGCGTCAGCGGGCTTTGACGCTCATTAAGCCAAGTTCTGAGCATCACAATTGAGCTTCATCATTAGTTTATCCTTCATGTTTCTGGACACGTATCAAATTTGTATCTCAATATAACGAAATTATATAAAATTAATCAAATAGCTAGTCTTTTTCCCCTAATCTTTGCACATAAACAATTTGTTACCTGTGGAGATATTGCACACCAAAGTGCTCATCAAAAGCTGCTAAAAATTTCCCAATAATGAATGTTAACTAACTAACATGCTTTAGGTCTTCTTCATAATCTTCAAGATTAAAGTTTATGTCAGCTTCCATTACCTTAAACTTGATGATTACTCTCCTAAATTAGCCACCTTTATTTATTAAACCCTACAAATATAGCAGGAAAAAGGTGAAAAACCTAGCTTATGACCTTTTTAGCATGAAAATCTAAACTTTACACCATTCAATCATCAAATTTCAGATCAAACTTATAAATCACCATAAACCCATGTACAAAATCTATAAATAAACCCCAATACACAGCAAATTAGCATAGATTTTTAGAATAAAAGATGATGGGTTTGTGTAAATAAACCTGAAAAACAACACGGGCTGATCTAAGAATACCATCTCCAAGATTTTTGCCTCAAAATCATTGTTACAGATATCCGAGATGAGACTCCACACCTACACCAAAAACACAAATAAGAAAAAAAAAAGTGACAACAATTAAAATAGCTTACAGTAATCTTTAAAAAAAATAGGGTACCAGCTTATTGTCATACTGTGTGTATGTGTTGTTTAGTCGGTCATATATATAAAAGAGATTAATGGTGTGAGTGTGTTGTGTAATATACCAGATACACCATATGGGCCACGTTCAGCCCAAAAAAGAAAAAAGCGAAGCCCAAAAGACAAACCCAACAGACAACAACCCAGCTCCACGCTATTTTGTCGCCTTCCTTCACGAGAATTAGTATATAGTTAAATAAATTAAATAGATAGGTACATTATTGGTCAATTCTTGACAAATATGGCATAAAGATAGATACATTATTAGTCAATTGTTGACAAATATAGCATAAATAAATGTAGTGGAGAAACTGATAATTCATAACAGATACGTATTAAATTATCTAACGTGTATATTTGTATGGTCTACGTTAACCGAATAATCTTTATTGTCCTCATGCAAAATCACATTTTGTATTGTTTTATATGTGTGTAAGATTTGATTCCAATATATTTTTTGCTAAATAAAACTACTCATAATTTCTACAACTATCTTATCTTTAGCTCTCAATATTTGCTTCACATGGATTCATCACCAGATGAAATCCTTAAGGAAATTCCGAACGTCATTCGACTCTACAAAGACGGTCGGGTCGTTAAACTCGGTGGTGGGAATGTTGTCCCAGCCGGTATTGATCCGAACACGGGAGTTCAATCTAAAGACATCGTTATCTCACCCGAAACAGGTGCTTTTGTTAGGATATATATTCCTAAGACTGCAAATTCGAACGTGAAAAAACTCCCAGTTTTGGTTTACTTTCATGGGGGTGCTTTTATTATCGAAACAGCTGCCTCACCCACGTACCATAACTTCCTTAACCTCGTATCATCCGAATCTAACGTTGTTGTAGTGTCTGTCGACTATAGGACTGCTCCTGAGCATCCTGTACCTGCTTGTTTTGATGATTCATGGGAAGCAGTCAAGTGGGTGGCACAACATGTTAAAGGAAATGGACCCGATACGTGGCTAAACGAATACACCGATTTTAGCCATGTGTTTTTCGCTGGGGATAGCGCGGGTGGTACTATAGCACACCATATGGCAATCCGGGTTGGGTCAGAAAAACTGGGTCGGGTTTCTGGTGAGAGTTTGAATCTTGAAGGTATAATATTGCTCCACCCATATTTTTGGGGGGAGGATAGGATTGGTTCCGAGTCAGGTTTTCCATGGACCCAAACAATGAAAGATTTATGGCTAATAGTCCATCCGGGAACAAGCGGGTCGGATGACCCGCTGATTAACCCGGATAAGGATCCGAAGGTGTCGGATCTTGGTTGCTCTAGGGTACTTGTTTGTGTTGCTGGGAAGGATATGTTGAAGGATAGGGGAATTTACTATAAGGTTGTTTTGGGTAAAAATGGATGGAAAGGTGACATTGAGGTTATTGAGGATAAAGAGGAGAATCATGTGTTTTTCCTATATAGTCCTCTTGCTGAAAACTCTTGCACCTTGCGCAAGAGGATTTCTACTTTCATCAACAACTAGAAGATATCATGCTTCAAGGAATATGTCATCCATCACGTTAAAATAAAATGATACTGTATGATATTGTTTCAAGGGTGTATTATATTTATAGGGATGGGATCATGAGAAAACCTAATTTCGGTGGAAAACCCAAAAAACCTAGAAAAACCAAACAAATGCCCTAAAAAAACCAAACAGATGCCCTAATTTTTTCAGGCTAAAAATTGTTTTTTCAGGCAAATATGGCCTCGATTTACTCTCTGTAAAAACCCAAAAAAACCAAACAGATGCCCTAAAAAATCTTTTGTATAGCCTGAAAAAATTAGGGCATCTGTTTGGTTTTTGAGTTTTTTATAGACATTATATCGAGGCCATATTTGCCTGAAAAACCAATTTTTAGTCTGAAAAAATTAGGGCATCTGTTTGGTTTTTTTAAGGCATCTGTTTGGTTTTTTGAGTTTTCTAGGTTTTCTAGCAAAATATGGTTTTCCCTAGAACCCATCCCTATATTCATATATTATTTCTGTCTAAAGAACATGGTTTATATTTTTAGCATGCATGTCTGTATCGTTTAATGCATTAATTGGAAGTTTGGTTTGACATAACTCATAGTAACTGTTAGCTGATATATTAGCATATTCCATTACGTATTGTTAAACGCTTTGCCCATTATTAAGTTTAGGGTTTTCCATATTTTTATATATTTGTATCATGATTCATGTGTTTATAGAATGGATCAAGGAGAATTATACCACATATCAATAACATGACAAATTGAATGGTTTAAAATCGACTATAATTCTAAATCTCATGGATATTACATGTAAGAGTTATAAAAGCTTGGGACCATGGTTCATCTTTGACTTTTTGTCTCGGCTTTTGTTTGACATGGATAAAAATCAAGTCACGTTATCCGAAATAAATCTGATATGAGGATCATCTATTCAGTTCATCTATTCAGTTCATCTCTACTTTGCCCTGGTATATATTTTTTCCAGCTCAACCTTTAATTATGTATATGATTTCTTAATGCTTTTCTAATCCCCAACATGCACCTGTGATATTCAAATAATAATCGGATTGGAGTTTGGGTTTTTGAAGCTTTATTAATAACCTCTTATTTGATGGTCACACTCACATACTATTAGGTCGAAAGCCTTGGGTGATTGATAAAGTTTGATTTTATTCAAATATTCAGCTTGAAATGATAGTAGCCAAACATATTCTGGACCTTGGGCGAAAATCAGAGGCTTACAAAAACTAATGTTATATAGAAAATGTCATTTTTTTATATAAGATATAATGCAAAATATCTATTTCAACGTTCAAAATTGCTTTTTTGTTCTAACATGCAAAATAGCTTGATTTCATTATCTATTGAGTCGACTCTAGGAAACTTGCAGATGGGTCGAAAGTCTTCACCGGTAATTGTTATTCACTTATTTGGACTTTTGAGACAAATCTAGTTAAAACATCAATTGGAAGTTTTACGAATATGTAAAAATTATGAAATTATATCTTTAATATTAAAAGGCAGGATGATTCTCCCAAGGCGTTTTAATGAGGCCATTTTAATAGATGTCCGCCCCGCCCGACCTGGTTTCTTCTCTCTCTCAAAACAAAACACGTACCCTTCTACGTGTCTCTCTGTTCCACCCTTTCACACACACTAATCTATATCTCACCTCTCTTCCTCTGTATTGGTTTCACACACGTACCCTTCTAGCAGGGACTTTTTGAGAGGTGCTCCCTCTTATACTTACATCAAAGATCCGGTTCAGAGGCTGTACCACAGGTTGATCTCATACAACATTTTTAGGAGGCGGCAGGCAACTGAAAAAGGTGATTGCCACTGACCTATTCAATCTACATAGCATGGACCGAGAGGCAGCTAACGTCTTGTATCTATTAGCACAGTTGTTGTTCAGGCACGCTGAGGGGAGGAAGAGTTGTGCCAGGTTATCAGGAGGACATTTTATTGGGCGTCTTTCTCATCACTTTGGTCCGATGAGTGATGATGAGTTGAGAGGATTATCAGTTATGGCCCGTGAGTTACCGTTGATTGACATGGGTAAGCTTGTTAAGCTTAACATCGGTATGCAGATAGGAGAGGCAGCCTGATGTTATGGCTAATGCCCCTGGAGCCTCTGAGGATGCTCCTACAGTCGATGAGGATGCTCAGGCTGATCCAGCACCTATGTAAGTACCTCAGCTGCCACCACCACCTCCAGTTGTGGGTAGGACTATGCCCTAGAGATTGAGGAGACTTGAGGAGGAGATGTAGGGGTTACGACAAGATGTCAGGAGTTTGCGTGGACTTGTAGAGAGATCGATGACCGATTAAGGTAGATTCTCCACATAAATGATTAGTTGTATGACACAACTCATGGAGGCTAGCAGGCAGACTTATTAGGCGTTCATTGGGACATTTTGAGGGAGTTACCCAGAGGCCTTCAAGAGGCGTACCAGACGCAAGAATGATGGTGCCAGCACTTCTGTAGCTCCCTAGCAGCCAGATCTATGATCTCTATCCCGTATCTTTTGTTTCTATCTTTTATACATTTATTCATATCATGATGTACTTAAACTTAAAACTGCTTATCTTTTGATGTATATATTATGGTATGACGTTTTGACTTGTTTATGCATGATAGAACAAAGACTGGTAGTAAGTTCAGCACCATAGTTCATGAGTATGTTATGAAACCAAGCACGTTATCCAAATAAAGAGCAGAATTGAGAAAAGAGAGTGTTTACAAGAGTGTGGAAGCTGGAAAGAAAAATTCTAACTTAAAGACTAGCTGAAACAAAAGAGCTTCCCGGGAGACAATCTGAATTGTTTTTTATTTTTATCCAGTCTGTCTTTCCATACATCAATACGGCGTATCCGCTCCATACCATATGGTGTATTGAATGTCTGGATGTTATCAGTCCTTTACTTTTATTCACTTTAAACATTATTGTCAGTTCTGTTAATACGGCGTATTCATGCACATGATACGGCGTATTCATGCACATGATACGGCGTATTCAATAGACTGACCCGTATTTAGATAGTTTTTACAGGTTTCTCGATACGGCGTACTCTAGTTTATGGATACGGTGTATTGGTTTCATGTACAATTTGTTTAGCTTATTTAAATTAATCGTAGATACCCGAGATAGGATTTTGCATGTTTTTCTTATATTTTGCACAAGACCTCGCTGTAAAGAAATCGACGATGTTGGTAAAGTATCTACAATCTAGAAATCTAAAAGTGTTGGAGTCTTGAAACTTCAAGACGGTTGTTCAACACACAATCTTGCTTATAAAATCAACATGAAGAATCTACCAAGCAAAATATCAGGGGAGTTTCTCATTCTAATTTTTTAAAATTTTTGTTTTTAATGTTTTATCTATACAACAAGGACGTTGTATAATTCAAGTGAAGGGTGGAATTAGAATGTATACTTGTCTTATTTTTCACACTAAAATGCTTAAATTATGCTCAAATTAAAAAAAAAATTCAAGCATACTTTTGTGAAATTACTTGTTACATAACCCGCAAACAATAACCTTTATTAGATATTGTGAGGATTTAACCTTATCCGCTTCTAAATGTTTACCCAAATTCCACAAAAATATGAGTGTACCGGTGATGTTGTAGACTTTAGAACTTGGCTTAGTATATCTATTCGAGACCACAATAATGAGTACTATCGATTTAGATGGAGTAACTTATTTAAATTGGTAAATTTTTAGGATTACGTCCAAAAAGCCTTTATATGTTGTTTTATTAACTAACTACACTGGTGTAACACCTCCAAAATCAGTTCGCAGCGGAAAGGTAACAATGGGGTGCTACGTCAAAGTACAAAAATCAAGATATAGAAAACGACCTTAAATGGACGTTAAAATAAGATTCATTTGATGTCATTACAAAAGATCAGAGTTTTCACGTTAGGTCCCATAGTTTTGATAAAAAAAACATTAAGATTTTATAAGACAAAAGTTTCATTGAATTTAAGAAATCAGAATCCCTCAATAGATATCCGTCACGGCTCCCATCCAAGCTTATACCTCAGCTCCTGAGATTAAAACATGCTAAAACGTCAACAAAATTGTTGAGTGAATTCATAGGTTTATTAGGAAATAGCGTGGACCACAAGATCGAAGTAATAGTAGACTATGAAACACATTCAATAGTCCAAAACATGTATTATTGCCCTAAGCTCATGACACCGAACCTTAACGTAATAAAATGTAATCAAACCAGTACTCGAGGTTTGTACCCCAACACGGATATAGATGTTACAAAAACATCCTACGAATTTTCTCAATACTGATGCTGCCAAACATCCTACGAATTTTCTTCAAATGTTAAATGCTTTAATGGTCAACTAGAAACCACAGCCTAGACGAGGATGGTCAGTCCCGATAGATCTATCCATAACACTAGCGTATACCCAGCAAGTAATTGACCTTCTGGTGAACAGTAACTTTTACTGTTCACACCAGACCCTAATTTATTTTTATCGTATTTGTTGTCGTAAAACCCGTA